>ML778111.1:2190014-2208965 GCA_009831015.1 Picea engelmannii | reverse complement strand
ACCAAGACTTCCATGCCCCAGGCATGGTTACCCTGGTTACAAACCAGGGGCCCTAGTTACAAACCAGGGGCCCTAGACATATCTAGGGTCTTCATCAATATTGGTCCCAGACCACATACCCCAGGAGTGCACTGGGGGCCCTAGATCTTGTCTAGGGTCTTAGCCATCTTCCAGGAGAATGGCTCTCGCTGCTGCATGTAAATTTAACAGGGCCAAATCTAGTTTAGACAAACACTTTATTTTCCATGCAATTAAAATTTATCTCATTAACCTACCATCAATAAAACCTAATAAAACACACGATCTACATTGTCCACGATACCTTTAAGGCACTAGTTTCATTTATACATTTGCAAAGCCATATGCTTCACACGTTTTATTTCAGTCATTTAATTTGAAGCAATTTGATTTTACTTGAATCTAACATTTGTCTCAAGTATCCTTTTTATGCAAGTATATGTTTTATGTATATTGTGGTGAATAATTGATCTATGTATGCTTTTGCTTTATGTTGGTTAATGAAAGTTAAACTCCTAGATTCAATTCTTGTACTTAGATTAGTTTCAAGCCTTAGTATATTTGTTAGGGACTACCCCCCTTAGCTTCGCTAGGAGTTGGCCTAGACGAAGGAGTTGAGGATTAGGTGACAACACCTTAACTCTCACTTGCCCCCAAGGACACACCAAGTGGATTGAAGATTTCGTCCACGTCTCCCAGGTGTGTATAAAGCGACAACGGTCCCCATACCAAGCTCTACACACAAATCTGAGCCAATCTCTATGAAGTTGTCAAACAACTCCCATGCACCTGTCATATGGCAAGAGGCTCTGTTATCCACCATCCAAGTCATACTGCTGGACATTGTACCTGAAAGGGCGAAGACCAACAAGATCTCCCTTTGAAACCTATCTGCAACCTCATCAACCTCTATTGTTGATGTCCGCTTCCTTCTTTTTCCCTTCCGATGTGGACACTATGAATCATAGTGACCATAATAATGACACTCAAAGCATTTGAACTTACTAAGATCCTTCTTCTATCTCGGTTCTCGAGATGCTTCTCTCTCGGGAGAAACTCTTTTTCCTAGAGAACCTCTTCTGCCCTTTATAGTGTGGGTTGTTAGGGCCTGGTTCTCATCATTGTTGCTCTTCACCAAGTCATCCTTGGACTCTAACCAAGTCTCCTCTTAATACAATCAGTCCATAGTCTATCAAATCCTGGAAACTGCTCTCATGCACATATCCCTTGCACAAATGGTTCCCAAGACCTGGGAAGACCTCTCAACACTACATTCATCAACTCAGCATCCTCAATTGTTACACTAATGGCTGCAAGCTGATCATAGATCTGAGTTATCTTCATAAGGTAGTTGACAAATGTGTCTTCACTGGTCATCTTAATAACTTGAAGGTGGTGCTTTAAACATAACTACTTGCCTATATTCTCATTTTGGTATAGACCTACCAAAGCAACGTACATTTCCCTGGTAGATGCCTTCTCGACAATGTGAGGAATCAAGTGATCCTTTACAAATTCTAGCAACACCCGCTTGGCCCTCACTTCCTTCTTCCTATGACCTACCAATTCCTGCAGATCAGTAGGACTTGCAACCACACCCTCAACATACTCTTTGAGGTCATTCTCCTCCAACAGAAGAAGAAACATGGCCTTCCAAGCTCGGAAGTTTGTTGCCCCTTCCAACATGTCCTCAATCTTCAAGGTGTTCACCATGTGACCTGCCCAGAACAAAACAAAAATCTGCAACAACCTGTCGTGCTTGCAGTGGAAAAATGTGTCTCGAAGATGATCCCCTTCTCTTCAAAGCCTCAGCTCTGATACCATGTCAATTTTCACATGCAACTCTATGTGACTAATTTCAGATCTGCAAATTGCTTCCTTGTGAGCAAACAGTAAACCGTAGCATTATCATTGAACAATTTTACACTGAAATTATTGACTTGAAAATTATAGCAGCGGAAATAATCAAGATCAGAGATGAACCATCAAGACACATGAGACATAAAATTTATGTTCTGTAACAGTCAAATTCAGAGTTTTTCCTTCAGGAAAAACCAACCTTCTTATAACCAAAAAATCGCCAAAACAAAGGACAAAACTTGTCCTGGCCAATTCAGAAAATCAGCAACCAAACTCCGCAAATTACCCGAGAAAATTCCCATTCAACAAACCTGCTGCATGTCACCTGTACAACCTAGTGACGCCAACTTGTACGTCATCCATACGGTTGTTGACGTCATCATGTATGGGCCTATTTTTCTGCCCAGAAACTCACACGTGCAGCCTCAAACTGCCCCAGAAAATTTGCATGTGCAGTTGTCCTTCTGTTCTCACACGTGCGACATGTTCATACCACTCATGCGACTTATTTCTCTCACACGTGCAATTGTCCTTCTTCCCACATGTGGCCCTGCTTCTCTTTCTTCCTCACACATGTGGCTGAAATCAGAAACCTTCCTTGGCATCAAAACCAAAAACAAAAACAAAAATCCCCAAGAACCCTACGCCAAATTCCCACAATTGCAGAATTTTCCTTGCTGAAATTTCCAAGCTCCTAACACAAGTGCACTTTCACTTATGCTAACTCCATAATGACACAATGAGATTTGTCACAATCTCTCCTCTCCTTTTACAAGAATCTTATGAGTGAGTTTAGGCACCCCTTCTAAACTCAACAATTAATTAGGATATTTTATTCCTCTAATCATGGGCCTCTACCGAAGGAGTAAACTAGTGCCAACAAAGATTCCGACATGCATGACACTTTGGCCTCTTTGTGGGAATGCCTCCCAATGCTACAAAAAGCATCAACATTTGATGGTCCAAGCAAGTTGTATGAAGCCTACTTTTGAAAGATGTCGTCAATCAGCGACTAGAAATGAACTGTATCCAACAAGGCTGATGTAGAACAAGTCATGCCACCAACCTTTTGTCTAACCATTGACTCAGCCAAATGAGAGTCAATAATCACTTAATAATTCAGCCTAACCAAACATTGATGTAGTATTTAGATTGCTCACCAAACTCACCTCCTCCACAACATGCAAGCTCAACAAACAAAAATTTTGGTTTTGCTTCTCTGCAAAAGCACCACGTCATTGTTGTCGTACAAGAAAATTAGGGCTTTTTATTGGAAGAGAATTTCAGCCTAAAAACTATCTAGGGAAGTGTGCCCTAGCCAACCAAACTCATTGGCACCTTGAACGCAACTTTTCAGTGGCCAGAGCCTCCGAAAAGTGAAACCCTAGTTTTTGGTTGGTACCAGAAAACCAGAACCAGTACCAGTCCAGAATGGCGGAGGTCAAGTTTTAAGGGGTAAAGCTTGAAATTTTTGAAATCAGACTGCTCCAACCTAGTCACCTCAGACCAACGCATCTAGTCCCTGGATTAGAATTCCAAAATTTGAAAGTTGAAAAATTAGGGTTTCCTCATAAAACCCTAAGTTGATGTTGCAGTTGCAGTTACAGTATCAATTGCAGTTGCAGTTGCAGTGCCAGTTCCTTCATGCCAGTGGCAGCACCAGTCGCAGTGCCAGCACCAACTGCAGTACGAGTTGCAGTGAAAGTTTTTGTGAAGTGTTGGTACTGTTGTGTTATTGTCCTAGTGCACCTTACCCTAGCGAGATACTGTCAGAGGTATGTACTTACATATGTTTAAAATGCATTATTATTCTAAAGGGTACTTGCAGGAGAAGGGATCTTTTGTCATAGATCTAGCACATTCATAGGAATAATGCGCCTCAGGTTTGATCATTTTATATGCATCTATTCGTTATGACATTATCTTGACATCTAGGTTGTATGTTGAAGTTATGAACATCATACTAACCCTTGGTCAAAATTAAAGACAAAGTATTAGATTGAGATTAGAGTTTATTCTCTAACTTAGACTTATGTCAAGATAGCATATTGTCTTAGTACAGAGGACAGGTTGAAGAACGCACTTGTCATCTTGAGTGAAGGAGACTTGAAAGAAAAGCAACACACTCATTCTTGAGGACAAGACTCCAGGTTCCAGGTTTGATTGATTAAGTTGATAAGATTCAAAGTTGCACATGACAAGTTGATAACTACCTCATTACAAATAAACACTATAGTTGAGGTAGCAGTCTTTGAAAAGGTATTATACTTGGTGGCATGTGAGCATATTGAGATAAATGCTTATTGTAATCATTTACCAGATACAACCAACATCTCCTCCAGGAGAAACTTCTTGTGTTGGTTCCAGATTACCATGGAGAAATGTTTGATCACAACACTAGAAGAGTGTTGATCTCATTTCGTATTGTATTTCTTACTTTTGATCTTTGTTGCAAGCAGGTCACAAGAAATAGCTCTAAAGGAGCTACTGTGACGATTATTCGTGCTATTGTTTTATTATCAAAAGAGTATTATTCTTGCTTGTTGTTTTGTTGACCTTGTTTCAGGTCACAGGTGATAACCCTGAGGAAGCTATAGTGAAGGTTGCAGAAGGCAACAGAGTAGATGAGACATGAAGCAGACTCTGTACATGACCATATACATTCATGAACCAAAGAAGATGAAGAAGAAGCTATTTTTTGAGATCCAGACTATCTCATATGGAGATTGATTGTAAGGAGCATAAGGCTCCAAAGATGACCGAACATTAGAACAAGAACTCACAGTAGACTTATTCAAAGGATAATGAAGCCACTTTGACAGGAAGCAGAATTAATTTGAAGTCTGACTCATCTTTTCATATTTAGACTTGGTATTCAACACCAAGTATATCCTGTAGAGATGATGAAGTCCTTGTAGACTCAGAAGAAATCAAGATTCAGAGTAAGCCTAATCTCAAAAAGGATTAGATGAAGAGACATCTTCCAGGACTGGGAGACAGATGCCATAAGAAGACTAGATCGTAGCTTCAGAGACTTCTAGGAGATATGAAATCTCTTGGGAAGATTCCCTTGTTTCAGTGACAAAGAAGGAAGCGAGTCAGAAAGACTGGGAGATGGATTTTTCCGTGAGACTAGAAGGGAAGTCAATGTTGACTTCCAAGATTGATCTAACAGATCAAGCATGTTGCAGATGTACAAAGATTGAATTGTGTCCAAAGAATTATCCCAGCAAGAGGGAGAAGACTATGACGAGACACTTACTCCAGTAATTGAAGAGATAGTTCCAGTATTCATGAAGACAACTAGAACAACCGTGACAGTATGAGATTTAGGGGGAGTAAGCCCTATATTTGAGATTGAATTATCTACAGTGCCAGTTGGTGTAGTACATTAGTTGGGTCATGAAGACATGACTACAATAGCAGATAAAGTTACCTCCATGAAAGAAGAAGAGCTACCTTCAGTATCACTTATTGAACCACTCTCAGTTCAGATAAAGTTGTTGTCGTGATGGAGTAGAGGAATTACTCTCAGATTTCAACAATCACAGTGAGAATGTAGCAACCATTCTCAGCTTCAGAGCAGTTGCAAGTGCAGAGTCCCAGTTCCAAAGGAACAGTTGCAAAGAGAATAGAGGACATACTCTCAGGTAGTGACATAGATAGTGCTTTGCAGAAAGCACATAGAGCTAGCACATGATTGTGCATATTAAGTTGGAGTTGAAGCAAGTGTACCAGGATGGTACAATGTGATGTGGAAAATTGGATTTGAAGATTGAAGATAGAAAGACTCATGTATGCAGGTTGAAGGAAGTTATGTACGCGTTGAAGCAAGCTCCTAGAGCTTGGTATGGCAGAATTGACAGTCTCCTGACGAGCTTGGGCTTTACCAAGAGTAAAGTTGATTCTAACCTTTACTTCAAGGTTACGAATGATGAGTCAGTGATGTTGCTACTATATGTAGATAATTTATTCTTGACAGATGAAGAAAATCTCATCACAAATTGCAAGAAGAAGCTCGCTACAGAGTTTGAGATGAAAGACCTAATGCATTATTTCTTAGGTCTTGAAGTTTGGTAGAGCCCAGTGAAGATCTTCCTTAACCAAGGGAAGTATGCATTGGAAATACTGAAAAGATTTGACATGTTGGAATGTAAATCCATGAACACACCCATGGAAACTAAGTTGAAGCTCCAGGTTGATACTTCGTCAAAATTGGATGATGCTACACTATATAAACATATTATTGGTTCGTTGATGCATCTGACGAATACCAAGCCAGATATATGCTTTGATGTGAACACCTTGAGTCAGTATCTGGTAGAACCCAGACGTGTTCATCTCGTAGCTGCAAAGCATGTGATGAGATACCTTAAGGGTATGTTGGGCTTTGGTCTCTGTTATACTGGAAACCGTGACTTCAGATGGGTTGGTTATACTGATTCAGATTGAGCTGGAAGTCTTTCTGATAGAAAGAGCACTTCAAGATGTTGTTTCAGTCTGGGGTCATCCATGACTTCATGGTAGAGAAGGAAGCAATCCAATATTGCTCTCAGCACAGCAGAAGCGGAATACATTGATGCATGTTCCGCCAGTTGTGAAGCCATATGGCTTCGAAAGTTGTTGACAGGTCTATTTGATCTGGAGATGGAAGCAACCGTGATTCTATGTGATAACCAGAGTTGCATAAAAATGACGGAGAACCCTGTGCTCCATGATAAGTCAAAGCACATAGATCCTACATTCGTGATATGATGCAGAGAGGAGCTGTAAATCTCCAATATGTTGGCACAGATGAGTAGGTTGCAGATGTGTTGACCAAGCCTCTATCTCGTGTAAAGTTAGAGCACTCTCGAGACAAGCTTGGTATAGTCTGAAAGGATCTCCCTCGAAAGGGGGAGTGATGTTGATGATACTATGGTATCCTGACCAACAACATGTAGCTCAGTTAGGATTTTATATCCTAGGGGACTGATCATCACTGGACAGATCCCGAAGGTCCGATAAGGACGATCTGTCAGAGTACCTGTGCATGTATATGCTAGCTGTGGTCAGTATTGGTAGCTCCATTAGGATTTTAATAATCCTAGGGAATCCTATGATTCTTGAGCAGATCACGAAGGTCCAATAAGGATGGCTTGTCAAAGTACCACATGGTAGCTCCGTTAGGAGTTTATATCCTAAGGAATCTTATGATTCCTGGGCAGATCCCTAGGGACTGTCAGAGTACCACAAAATGTTGTTGTTACAAATGCCTCATTTTGTTGCCATATGTCGATGATGTTGTTATCTCAACCTCGTGTTGATGATGTTGTTATCTCAACCTCGTGTTGATGATGTTGATGATGTTGTTATCTCAACCTCGTGTTGATGATGTTGTTGTCTCCAACCTCGTGTTGTTGATGTTGTTGTACCAGCCTCGTGTTGTTGATGTTGGTGTACCAACCTCGTGTTGGTGATATTATTATTCTAGCTTCATGCTATTGGTGTTGATGCTAATGCTTCATGTTGAAGATGATGATGTTGTTGCTACTTCAGCTCCATGATGAAGATGTTGATGATGATGTATCAGTCTTGTACCGATTGATGATGTTATATTAGTGTTATCAGTGTTGCCAGAAGCGAGAGCGTTTTAGGAAGCGGGAGCGTCGGAAGCGTCATTTTCCAAAAATCCTCGGAAGCGAAGTGTCTGGGAAGCGTCTGTTATATATATATATATATATATATATATATATATATATATATATATATATATATATATATATATATATATATATATTGCATTTATATTCAAAAAAATATGTAGAAAAACAAATTAGTTGCAGAATATATGAAAACATGCATATTTGTAGATCAATATATATAGAAATGGCATTCATACTACATAGTTCATCAATGATTAATCATTCGAGCATCAACCATCTAGATTCTAGATTATAGCAATTACTAGATTCTAGATTCTAGAGTCCTCCATGTCATAATCATCAAGATTGGCATCACTACCACTGCTCTCTCCTCCATCCTCCTCCTCCTCCCCTATATCCAATGCAATCCATGCATTTGTTGATGTGGAGGATGACCCCTCAAGAGGATCACTATCATCAAAAGGGACTGACTCTAGCACTAGTTCATTAAGATCCAAATTGGCTAATGCCAACTCAACACTGTTGTTCAAACTTCAAACCCATATCATCAAGAAACACATCCCACATATTTGTCTTTCCCTTCAACCACTCTTCTCTCTGCGTGTATATAAGACGAAGGTTGGTGTGCACATATACCACTAAGTCACCTGACACGACGACAAAGAGAAGAGTTCAACAGAAGAGTTTATACTTGAGTGAAGGGTACATTTTTACTGGGGTCATGACAAAAGAGTTGAACAATCAATGCCACCAACATCGAGGTACATAAAGGGCTTGGTTCTCTTGATTAAATTTTAGTTCCATACCCTCATACATGATAGAATCCAGTGGAAACATTGCAATCTTGCCATTCTTTAAATCCTGAAAACTGTTAAGTCTGTTGAATTTTGAATGGGACCTAAAATTCTACTTTCTCCATATGAAGTCCAATGAGGTTAGAACCACTCTCAAACATCCTGAAACAATTAATGGTAATGTTAAAAATTTAAGTAAAAGGATGAAAATGAAAGAATTTAACATTACCATCAATTACTAGGGTGGGTGAAATGGAGGGGGTGGGGACCTCTTTAAATAGCACTAGTAAGGAAAAATAACCCTCAACTGCACACCAAAACACCTCATTCCCCCTTGGAAGCACGTGGGCCTTCCTCGGAAGTGCCTGTGAAGCGTCCCCCTTCGAAGCGCGCTTCAGAAATTTGGAAGTTGCACACCAAAACACCTCATTCCCCCTTGGAAGCACGTGGGCCTTCCTCGGAAGTGCTTGTGAAGCGTGCTTCGGAGGGGGACACTTCGGAAATGGCAGGAAGCATGCTCAAGAGCCCCGAAGTGCGCTTCAGCCCAAGCTTCCTGGACGCACCCGCCCGGATTGAGCTTCGGGGCTTCGAAGCGAGGGGGGAAGCTTCCGGTAAAACTGAGTGTTATTCTAATTGATGTTGTTGTTATAGCTTTTATGCTAACTTATGTTGATGCTTCAGATTCCAGCTCAATTTTGTGAACGATGATGATGATGTTATTCCAGCTCCATGTTGTGAACTATGATGATGATGATATTTCGGCTCCATGTTGTGAACGATGATGATGATGCTATTCCAGCTCCATGCTGTGAATGATGATGATGATGATGATGATGATGATGATGATACTCCAGCTCCATGTTGTTAATGATGATGTTATTGATGATGAGAAAAACTTCCATTGACTTATAGATATGCCTGTCAGTGTTCCAAATGATGTTGATGTTGCTACCCTCTCTCTCTCCTAATGATGTTGTAGAATACCCTTCTTGTTAAGGGGGAATGTTGAAATATTGTAACTGCGAAGTATATTCTAATTATAATTGAATTATTATTAAATGGATCAATCCCCTTTTGTGGATTCATCATGTCGGGACTTATGTATGACCAAATCCCCTATTATGGATTGGTCAAACCCTAGTTAATTGATGCTAATTGAGAAGTCGGCCCTTAGGGCCAATTAAAGTGGTTTTAGCCACTAGTTGAAGAAGTCGGCCCAGCATGGTGAAGAGACACAACACTAGCACTCCTCAGCTAGTATAAAGAGAGGATAGTTCCTCATTCTTACACTCATTCAAGTCACTCATCTAGTGCGCAAGTTTGAAGGAAGTTGCAGTTGTCGGAAGAAGAAGAGAGAGAGGCGCATTGCTCAGTGTTGGATATTCTCTGGTGATTGGTTTATTATCTTGGCATTGTATTGGCAATCTATATTAAGAAAGTTTTTGTTGAGTTTTCTCCCCCATGATGGTTTCCAAGGATAAATGTTGTGTGCCTTGTGATTGTGTTTCTTTCAGTGATCCTGCTTATGCTATTATTGTCTAGTAAATTGAAAAGAACTTAATAGCAGCACTAAATTTAACACTATCCACTAATGAAATATCGAATCTCATGGCAAATTCAACACATTTTTGTTGTCACAATAAAGTATAGTTGTGCCAATTTGTTCTACTTGCAAATTAACAAGTATTCTCCACAACCATACTACTCACAAGTTGTCATTATCGATTCCCTATACCATGCTTTAGAAGATAAGAGTGCTATTGCATGTTACTTTTTATTGAACCAAGAAAGAACACCTATACCAAGGGTGAAAACATAACACAGTGGATTGCTTATCATAAACCAAATCTACCCAATCTAAATCTGTGCAATTTTTCAATCAAAAATCCTACACTCTACCATAAAAGAAGCCATTCTCCAAAGCTCCCTATACATACCCCAAAACTCTCTTTGTTGTTGTCCAAAATTCATCATTAGGAGTTGTTATAAACCTAAAAATATAGCTGACTACAAAACTCAAATTTGGCTCTGCTGTTGTAAAATTGTAAGTTACCGAATCTGTCCATCACCAATATTGGATCCATAGATCAAATTCGGATCCGACAAATCCCAAAATCCAATACGGCCCTAAAATGAATCCCAAAAGTGCCTAAACAGATCTGCAAATATGGAAGTATATCCCAAAAAACAAAAAAGCGTATTCAAAACTAGAGACAGATCCCAATAAAAGGAAACAGATCTCAACCTAATTGATCTTGGATCGAGTGAAGATGCCTTTTTTATTCTATGAAAATCCCACATTTTCTAGAAACCCTGAACTCCATTAGGTTGTATATAAGATGAACACTTCCCACCCCAGTGGGTTAGCTCAATTGATTTGAACCGACAAGTTTCAAGGAAAAGATCATTGAGAAGTCATCAATTCAAGTTCTATAGGGTCCCTCCATGTTAGGAGTAAGTGGTGTACTCTGGCAGCATTTACCTCGAGTGCCATACACAAAATGTGAGGAAGCATGTGGTGGGTTTCCCCGTGGACATTTTCCATGGAAAAAAAAAAGACAAACGCTTCCCCCCATAAGCAAATAGGCACAAGATACATTAATCTATAGCTTGGTCATTGATGGTTGGAATCTTGGATACATTAATCTATTGCTTAGACTCTGGAGTTAAGAATCGAACGTAGGCAACAGCAACCGCTTCAAGAATTCAAATTTCATTACAGCCTACAAGTAAGACATTATATTTAAGTTTTACCTTTTCATTCATTAATTATCAACTCTTTTCTTTGTGTCTGTTTGTCTACTCTTCTCTGTTCTACTTTTCTTACTATTAGGTTAGTATTGTGTTAGACTATTAGGTTACTCTTTAGTTCATATTTAATTATAAAGTGAAAGCTACAACCTACACCTTATAGCCTCCCCTATGAAAGTTACAACCTAACTCAGCCTAAAGGGTGTTTTGAGTTACCTTCTACCACACTGCACTATCCTACAGATGTGTACAAAGAGATTTTCCATCATTGGCCATAAAATAACAAAGCCTAAATTCATTTAGCCTTCTATTTATTTCTAATGCTCATCGTTTTGATCATACCATAGCCTACATTCATTATCTAGCAATGATTGTTTTTCCAAGGAAACCCAAGGGGTGCTTCCCCACATTTGTGGATGACATCCCTAGTAAACCTGTCTGTGTACTCTAATGCTCCTCACCTAACAAGATTTGAACTAGGCATCTGCTGGAACAGAACTAGACAAATTCCCAACGACAATTGATTGAGCTAACCTCTTGGACTCAATCTAGCAATTGATTTTACTATTTAGTATTTTATGGTTTTTAATATTTTTGAATTTGTTGTTTCCCCACTGTATCTAGATCATGGATTTTCAAAAATCTGACAGACCCGTATCCATATCTTGGTAACTTAGGTAAAATATATGAAGATGCCCACCAATTATCCATTTACTAACTCACTGGCCTGTTTTGAGTCAGTTTTCACTAATAATATAAAATCCAACCACCATGAGTGTAGAAATGCCTTGTAATGTTCCATATAAAACCTTTCTAACAAACTTTTAGCAAACTTAAATTGTGACAGAAACAAACAATCATTAATGTGCCAAAAATCAACACCTAAGCAATAATGTAGGAGGCCTAAATCCATCATATCAAACACTGAACACATAACAAATTTTACTTTATGAATTGTGCTGACCTCGTAGTTATCAAAACCATCAAATTGGACAATAAACAATCAATTCAAAGCAGTTCAAAAGAAAGCGGCTCAAACTAGACCAAAGGTCAATTCAATGCAAAAACAGTTCAATCAAATCTGATCTAGAATGGCCCTCAAAATCCCAGTCCCACTCTCGTGCCATCATGCCCAAGAAACTTTAAAATTGAGCAAATAGAAAAGGAAAAAAAAGGCCTTAGATGCTATATACATAAGCATACTTTGAATTCTTCGAATGTATGCATGTATGTATGTAGTTTTAGTCAATTGATTCTTCAACCCAATTTTTTGACCAGTTCCAGTCTGGTCCCGACCTAACCCTTCGTCAGTTCTAGTCCCAATTTTGATTCTAATAACATTGGTTGACCTCGCTACCTATAATGATTATGTCCACAAATACCACCAAGATCATTGTATCACCACATGTGCTTTTGAGTCTTGACAAAGATTTGGAGTAAGAGGACCCTATTTAATCCAAAACCTGTATGATGCTTGTATATCTTAATATACCAAACCCTTAGGGCCCAATTCAACCAATAAAGAGCCTTCAACAACCTGCACATGAGATGCTCTTTACAAACTCCATGATTATGTCCTACATATAAACATCCCCCTTTAAATATCCATTGTGAAAAGCAGTCTTTACGTCCATTTGGTACAATTTCTAGCTAAAATAAGCACTTGTGGCTAGAATTAAATCAATTGTTACCAACTTTGTTGTAGGGGAAAATGTCTCCTCATAATCTGTTACGAACATAAAAATGATAATAATAATAAATATAATAAATTGTAATAATAATTAATAACATTTAATTAAATCAAGAGGCATGTACCTCTTCATCAAGAGGCACATACCTCCTCACCTCGTGACCAATCAATGCTATATAGCAACCGTCATCAGGGTAGTGTAATCATCAATTTTATCATATTCAATCATATATTAATATTCAGAAATATCTATTTCTCAATAAAGAATAACTTTCATGTTACAGTGGTATCAGAGCTTTGTGTTCTGATCCTGCTTCCGCCAGTAAAATTTTCCCTGCTTGTGCATTCTCCCCCTTAAATTTACCCTACCCGTACCAGATTCCTAAACCCACACCCACACCCTGTTCCTAAACCCCCTACCCGTACCAGTTCCCCCATGTTCCAAAACCCCCACCCTATTCCCACACCCCCACCCGTAACTACCCCTAATTCTCGTAAACCATTACTGTTCCCCGCACCCTCACACAACAACGACCCCACCTCCATCCCACCCGACACCACTTTCGTCCCCCCACCTGTCCCTGTTCCTAACCCCCACCCACCCCATGTTCCTATCCCGTAAACCCACTCCCGTAAACCCACTCCCGCAAACCCTCACCTTTCCGACCCACTTCCCCGACACTCCCGCACAATCGCCACCATCCGCCAGCCGACAGCCCCTGCACATACCCCGCAGACCGCTCCCCGACACACACCCCGCGTCTTTCCCTCATCTCGTCCTATTCCTAACCCAACAGCTCCTATTCACCTCACCTTGTCCTATCCCCTCGTCCCGATCCCCCCCGACACCTCTGTCTCCTCCCTAACACGCTTGTCCCCCTCCCTCACATTAATCGTACGACTCGTACGATTTCATAACATCGTGCCCCTCCTTCACCTTTTAAAATTATATATATTAATTATAATATATATATGTTATTTAATTATTATATATATACTTATTATAATATATAATTTTAAAAAATATTATTATTAACAATTTTATATATATTTATAATTAATAATAAAAAATAAAAAAATAAAAAATAAATAAACAAATCGCAAGGATGGTCAACAATGAAGAACTTAAGGCAAATGTGAACAAATGCAGAGATGACATCAACAGTGTAAGGTACCGACTTAACAATGTGGAAAAAACACAAAAAGACATGAATGAAAAAATCGATAAATTACTCGAGACTAAGAGCAAAATTGATCGATTAATACAATAAGGTGAAAGATTATTGGCGCTCTCCGAAAATGATAAAAGTGAAACAAAAAGAAGACTTGATGAACACAGTGAAAAAATTCAACAATTAACGGAACGTGTCGAGGCCTTATTCGCAGAACCCTTAGCTTATCAAAGACCACCACTAAGTCCGGAAATACCAGAAATAAATTCAGAAAATCAAGGAAACCAAGAAATTCCACGGGAAAAATTTTCGAGAAATATGCACACACCCAGATTCCACGATAGATGACGGCAAGGATCATAGAGGAGTTGTTGTTTGGATAAACAAAATGGATGGAATTTTTGAATCAAACCCCCCACTAGGTGAACGAGAGAAGGTAATGACAGCTTCTAACAACTTAGAAGGAGAAGCTTATGATTGGTACCTTTGGTGGTCCAGGAAATGTGATGCTCGTTCCTTCCACTGGAAGAATTTTACAACAGCCCTACTTAAAAGATTTCATGACGAAGAGGATGATGACTTATATAACAAGTTCGTACAACTCAAACAGAAGGGAAATGTAAACGATTATACACACGAATGGGAGGTTCTCGCAATAAGGCAATGCGGATTCACGGATGAGCAACTCATCAAAATGTACATATGTTGCCAAAAAGATTACATTCGTAGTGAAATCAAACTATGGAATCCTAAAACAATTGAGGATGCAAGACACGCACCAAGGCTAATAGAACAAAAAAACAAGTTCAATAAACCAACATTCACAAGTCCAGAAAGGTTAAATAAATATTCAGACGATAGAACAAATAAATACACTACAGACAAACCTAACAAGTATTTACCACCTCATTTGAGGGAAGGTCAAGCCAGTCATCAGGACTCAAATAAAAAATGGGAAAGCAAATGCTGATATTGTGGTGACAAATGGTCACCTGGACATAAATGCAACAATAAGAAATTATATTCTTGTAAAGCAGAGAAAGAAGCAAGCACATCTGAGAGTGATTCAGATAACAAAAGTGAAGAAGAAGGTGAGGCCCCCAATACAGAAACCAATGAGGCCATGCCCAAGATATCCTTGGCAACAATAACAGGAATAGCACAACCGCAAATGTTAAAACTAAAAGGGCACATAAAAAAAGAAAATGTCACCATTCTAGTCGATACAGGGAGCACCCATAATTTCATAGATGTAAATGTTGCAAAGAAATTAAACCTATTCGTATATCTGACCGCAGATATAAGAGTAATGGTGGCAGATGGCAAAAAAATTGATGGCGTAGGAAAATGCCACAAGATCAAGCTTCAAGTGGCAGATTACGAATAGGAATCTGGATTCTACACCATACCTTTGGGAGGAGTAGACGTCGTCTTGGGAATTCAATGTCTACAAATGTTAGGAACCTATTCTGCAAATCACCAAAAACAGTTTATAAAATTCAAATGGGAAGGAAGACAATACAAATTATACGGATTCCATCCGCCTCCCACCCAAATTATATCCTCACAACAAATGGAGAAACTAATTCGAAAAGGAGCACCAGCTTACATGGCACACTATCATCAGATGCAGTTATTAACAACAGAAATAGTCAAGTCGCAAAATCCAGAGATTCAAACATTAATCCAAAAACACGACAAGGTATTCCAAGACTTACCTATGAAGCTGCCAGCTAATAAAAACATAGAACATATAATCAAGGTTAAGCCAGATTCAGCACCAGTTAATATTAGACCTTATTGATATCCTCACCACCATAAGACGGAAATAGAAAGGCTAAATCAAGACCTATTGAAATGTGGGGTTATTACGACAAGCAGGAGCCCATATGCAGCCCCAGTAGTACTGATTCGAAAAAAAGATGGATCTTTTAGACTATGTATAGACTATCGAGGGTTAAATAAAATAACAATAAAAAACAAATTTCCTATACCCTTCATAGATGAGTTGCTAGACGAACTCCATGGAGCTAAATACTTCTCAAAATTGGATTTAAGATCAGGGTACTACCAGATACGAGTAAGATTAGAAGATGTAGAAAAAACTGCTTTCCAAACACACGAAGGTCATTATGAGTTTAAAGTCATGTCATTCGGTCTAACCAATGCACCAGCTACCTTCCAAGCAACTATGAATCAACTTTTTCGCCCTTACTTAAGGAAGTTCGTATTGGTCTTCTTTGATGATATTCTTATTTACAATAAAATTTGGAAGAAGCATCTGAAGCAATTAGAACGGGTACTTTCTCTCTTAGAGAAAAATCAGTTCTATGCAAAACTATCAAAATGTTCCTTTGGTAAAGAAGTAGAATACCTTGGTCATGTCATATCTCAAGGAGTCAAGGTGAACCCTGAAAAAATTAAGGCAATCACGGAATGGCCAAAACCAAAGAACATATCAAAACTAAGGGGATTCCTTGGATTAACAGGCTATTATTGAAGATTTATCAAGAACTACGCTCATTTAACAACACACTTATCAAACTTATTAAAGAAAAATTTCTTCAAATGGGATAACAATGCACAAGAATGTTTTGAAACATTAAAAAGGGTTATGTCGTCTACACCTATATTAGCAACACCAGATTTTGCAAAACCCTTTGTAGTAGAATGTGATGCATCAGGAATTGGAATAGGAGCAGTATTAATGCAAGATGGCCACCCAATAGCATTTGAAAGTCGAAAGCTCAACAAAAAGGAAGAGTTAAAATCTACCTATAATAAGGAAATGTTAGCTATTATGCATGCATTAGCTAAATGGCGACAATATCTCTTAGGAAGCAAATTTTCGATACGTACTGATCACAATAGTCTCCAATACTTACTAAGACAAAAAACATTGTCCACAGAACAACAAAAGTGGATGGAGAAACTTTCCACCTTTGATATGGAAACAATACACAAAAAAGGGAAAGACAACGTAGTTGTTGATGCACTATCACGAAAAGATGAGAAAGTTAACGCATATGCAACAACAATAGTCATTCCAGATTGGTTGGATGAGATTCCAGTTGAGTATGCCAAAGATCCTGAATCTAATTCCATAATCAACAATTTAGACCAAAACCCCAAATTTGAATGGAAAAATGACATTTTATGGTACAAGAACAAAATCTACCTAATTCCATCCTCAAAATTTAAAATGAAATTTTTAAGGGAGTCACACAGCTCCCCAACATCAGGACATGTGGGTTTTTTCAAAACCTACTATAATGCACAACAATCATTCTATTGGAAAGGAATGAATAAGGAGATTCAAAGATTTGTTGCCGAATGTGAAATTTGTCAAAGAAATAAAAATGAAAATGTTATGACTCCAAGATTACTTCATCCCCTACATATTCTTGAACAAAAATGGGAAGAAATTTCAATGGATTTCATTGAAGGGCTACCCATGTCTGAGGGGAAGGATAAAATTATTGTGGTGGTTGATAGATTAACCAAATATGCACATTTCATGGTAGTAAGAAAAAACGACTCAACAAAACAAATTGTAGATGTTTTTTGCAAAAACATTTATAAGTTACATGGGTTTCCGAAGGTAATTGTCAGCGATAGGGATGCAAAATTTAAAGGAAATTTCTGGAAAGAATTTTGCAAAAATACAGGTATATCTCTTAATATGAGCTCCGCATATCACCCACAAACAGATGGACAAATAGAAATCGTAAATAAATGCTTAGAAACATATATACGGTGCTTTGTGACAGATAAGCAAAATAAATGGTCTCAATGGTTACACTTAGCCGAATGGTGGTATAACTCTACATATCACACTTCCTCTAAAATGACTCCCTTCCAAGCCTTATATGGTTATGAACCACCTAAATGGAAGGAATTTGCACTAATTAATACTAAGGTCCAAGCAGTAAAAAATAAGCTAGAGGAAGAACAAAAAATCATACAAATATTAAAAGAGAACCTAGCAACAGCTTGTAATCGAATGAAACAATTAGTAGACCAACATAGGTCAGAAAAAGAATTTGAAGAAGGCAATTGGGTGTTTGTACGACTTCAACCCTACAAACAATTATCCCTTAAGCAACAAGGGAAGAACAAATTGGCCCCAAAATTCTATGGACCCTTTCAAATTAACAAAAAAAATTAGCCAAGTAGCTTATAGATTGGAGTTACCAGACAATTGTCGAATCCACAATGTCTTCCACGTTTCATGTCTCAAAAAAATGCTTGGGCAAGCTCAACCAGTGCAAACAGAAATCCCTGAATTCAATGACAAAGGAAAATTTATTTTAGAACCAAAAGGTATTCTTGCCACAAAGGAAAAGGTGTTACGTTCCAGGACCATAAAGGAATATCTTATCAAATGGAAAAACCTTCCAGAAGAGGACTCATCATGGGAGTCCGAACGATTCCTCCTACAATATCCATCGCTACCCTTGCTTTGAGGACAAAGCAAAATCTTAAGAGGGTGGCAATGTTACGAACATAAAAATGATAATAATAATAAATATAATAAATTCTAATAATAATTAATATCATTTAATTAAATCAAGAGGCACGTACCTCCTCACCTCGTGACCAGTCAATGCTATATAGCAACCGTCACGAGGGTAGTGTAATCATCAATTTTTTCATATTCAATCATATATTAATATTCAAAAATATCTATTTCTCAGTAAAGAATAACTTTCATGTTACATAATCCACCCGTCATTCTAGGCAAAACCCATTATAATCAGCCTCAACTTATGCTTATCCAGTGAACCACCAACTTTGTGTTCAGTCTAGCAAACCCACTTGCAACCATTTGACTTCTTTCCTAGAGACAACTCTTCCAACACCCCAGTGGTGTTCTTCATGTTGAGATTTGGATACCTTGGAAAGTGGTCCCCATGTGCTTATGAGTCTCTAAGCACAAAGGGGGAAGACTATTACCCTTGTACTTTACTTTATGATTCTAATTTCACTTTGACTTGGGAGTTTTAAGTCAAAAGTGAAAT
>ML778111.1:2175099-2188896 GCA_009831015.1 Picea engelmannii | reverse complement strand
TAAAACATTGAGCAGAAAGTGGGATGACTGTTTGCTGTCCTAAAACAGCAAAAGAAGACAACCATACAGTTGAAACTTAGAGCCATACTAAGGTCAAGGACAGACCTTAGATGGCAGCCTCATAGGACCTCAGAATTTCTACACTTCATAAATGCATCAAATGCAACACTCATGGCTGTCTTCAACTCATCCTTGCCTGTTGCTTTATCATCACTCTGACGTTCATAAGAATTTAGAACAGAAAACACTAAAGAAAAATTTACATGCTCAAATTTACACACAGTATCACTTGGGATTACGCTTTTCTATTCTAACCTCCAAATCAACAACATCTCCTACATATCATTGCTGCTCCACAACATTTTGGAATATAGGGGTTTGTCATCCTTGAAAGCATTTGGGAAGCCTCGAAACCTATAGCTAAGTGGCTTTCCTTGGATTTTTCAAGTAGCCTTAAGAGGATGGGATCTCCCTTTTCGTCTCATTTAGACTTGAAAAATAAGGGGCAATGGATTGCATATCTTCCAAGATTTCAGTCACGACGACTCAGCAAGAAGGGTATATTTCTATGGCATGATGTTTGGGATGTTGAAGATGAGTCTTGGATAGAATGGTGAACCCTTGCTCATTCCAAAGGCTTGCTGTCATTTGACATAGAGACTATTCATGAGCTACAAGGTCTCACTAAAAAGGATAATCTGCACTGCACAAAATAAATAATGCTTGCACTGTGCAGGGACCCATTTGGAGAGACTGGCGATAGGTTTATGAGAAGCCTGTTTTTAAATACAACAGCAAAAAGTTGTACCTAGAGAACAAAAGCCAACTAGCCCTAGTCCTGGATGCAAGGTGGCCTTCTCCATATAGTGAATTATGATGGATTACCCAAATGATCTATACTTGGTCCTACAGGGTCTATTATAGACTCAGAAGAGTATTGCTCCTGGGCAGTGTTACCAAGGGCTTCTCTTCTTCTCTGCTCCAAGAAAGTATTCACAGGCAGGCAGCACTGATTGGAGACTATAACTCACTTGGTTTGAGTCACTACATTGGCCAATGGCATTGCATACAAGCTTCATCTCTTTGTTCTCTTCAGAAATTGTGCTGTAAGTATGTCATTGAAGGAGTTGTAAGCATGCGTCCCTGATTATACTTGATTATCAAAAGTTGGCATTTGATAAGATAAGTGCCCAAGTCAAAGCCAAGGGATTTTTTGCTTATAATAATAATAATAATAATCTATTTTTAAGGTCACGGCCAAGCCAGCACACCAAATTGGTGTATGAGACCCCCTTGTTTGTGGGACAAGGGACCCCCCTCCGCCCAGCGATTTGACTGGTAAAGTCTACGAAGGTATACATACCCTACCCCCCTCTGGATTTGAACCTGTGACCTCTTAAGAAGAAACACATGTTCTTAACCATTAGGCCCACTCAGGCTGTATACAAGAGGGCAAAAAAATATCTGTCAGTGCAAATTCGGAACTTGTTGTAGCATTGTCTGCATTAAGAAAATATCAATGGACTGTGTCACCAGTAACTTGTGTTTCCAGTAATTGAGGAAATTGGCATTCAAATACATATACTCACGCCATCTACACCATTCAGTCAAAGTATAAACCCTGCGCATGCACAAGATGATCATGTTCGGTAAACCTAATACATGTCAGATTGGGTAATTGCAATAATCCACATTGTGTGAACAATTAACGGTTTTATTGTTCCCCAAAAATCAGCAGCAGCTAGATTATAACAGCAAAACATGTTTTGGAAGTTTAACTTGGATGCTGAAACCAAACACATGACCAATTAACATTATTAGTAGCTGATAAATCATAAGACGGATTAGAAAAGTAATAGCTTGCTTTTCAAATATAGTATGGAAAAAAAGACATGCCAAAATGCATATCTCAGTTCCAAAATAGTTAAATTATTTAATCATCAAATACAAGGAACTACTTAAGAGTTTATCCATGAAATTCACAAGACAGCATAGAAAAAAGTTTAAAGGCTAACGTCATAGCATACCACGGCTCCTAACAAAGCTGCGTAGACAGTGTCAGTCATCAATCTCTGTGGTGCTGCTTGAAATGTCTTTTGTAATGCAAATAAGAGAAAAGAATTATTAACTGTAGATGCATGATTGCTTTCTTCTGGCTGCCCACTTCCAGAATAGAGACTAGGCATAGAAGTAGATGTAGTGACACTTGAAAATTTTAATTGGCCTCCTGCAACAAGTGCACCCACAAGACTAATAATGCCAACCATTATACCATCACCATTGTCAACATTATAGAAGTTGTTCCTAGCACTCTCTGCACTAATTGAAAAGCTTATCCCGCCTATAGTTCTTCCTGTAAATGTTTCTCTGGCCGAGTGCATTTTTTGACTGTCGTTGATTAACAGTATTTTACTGGAACCTTGATCATTCTCGCTAGATTTGAGTCCAATATGTTTAGACTCGTCAGCTTCTATTTTATCAGCAATAATACTGTCAACTTGACATTGTGAACCAGAACGGCTCAAATGCCCATCTTGTTTCCCTTCTGTACAAGTAATTCTAATCATTTGATCATTTTCATTTCTCTCTTGGTTTGCTGTATCACTGCTACTTGAACTTTCATAAACTGTACCATCACCAGCTTCTGCTTCTTTCTTCAACAAGAAAAGAAGCATTTCTATGCCACCACAAGAAATGAAGGTCTCAGCAAACATGGTTGCTCGTGATGTATTTGGTTGTACCACAAGCCTGTAGATGAGATGCAGTACACGAGCAACCTATAATATACAATGTAAATACACTTTACGTTAGCCAAATATCATAATGTGCAAAAGTTAGGAAGGTCTCTAAAACAACATAATATTTTACACAAGTACTTGAAAGCCTAGGTTAGGTATGGAGATCATTAAATAAATACGGAAGTAAAACCAAGGATTATAATCAAAGGTTTTACAATTTAAAAGGACTTTACATAAAAGAAACAAAATTGTGTTTACTAGCACTCAGGTACTACCACTCAAAAAGACATGAACAAAGAGGTATGACAGAAACAGAGGTAGCATGCCTGCTTGTGACTGTATTGCTACAATTCAATTCTTATGGATTGTCCTATAAAACAAAACCATTTTTCAGGTTGCCTCTCAGCACTCTCTTGCTTAGCACTCAAGAACACTCCCAGACAGAAAAAGCAAGCACCAAGGATAACATGGACAAACTCTAAGGTCATCGTTAACAGGGAATGACAATCAGCTCTGATATTCCCATTATCAGGCTTTCATGTTGTACATACAGGAAAATAACTTGAAATTCAGTGTCAAACATGATACAATAAAATAGCTCTTGCATAGACACAGTAATCTTAGTCAGTTAATCCTAAGTTACTATGATATGGATACTGATAGAAAAATGGAGACAGGAACAGACACTTGACTTTCAGTGTCAAACATTATACAATAAAATAGCTCTTACAGAATCACAGACACATGTTAATCCCAATCAGTTCATCCTATGTTTCTATGATGTGGATATTGATACAAAAATGGATACAATACTGCTGAAAACTGCATGTAAAAATATCACTGTTGCAACATCACAGACTTTCTAGATAGAAAGAACCAATGGCAGTTTGATAGTTTTCCTCAAACATGAGGCTACTGATTGACAGGCATGTGCGTAACAAAAAATTCTCACAAACGGTAGCTCTAGCATAAAGGCGAGCATATGGCACAGATCAAATATTTTTATATATACTCTGTTGTGAGTTTTGATTTATTTATTGTTTGTGTTTTTGTTCTTATTTTCTTTTCTTTACATTTTTGGGGAGGGGGGAATATGACATCGGTATCCATCCTACTATCTGCAACATACCTTGTATGTACCACATATAAATCCACACTATGTCCCCTATGTATACAAATCTCTGAAGAATAGAAGATATATCCGAGAAGGATCCAAATCCAATATTTATCCATGTGGATCCAAGGAGGAAGGGGGATGTTCTGGAAACATAGAACTAGCATAGATCCATGTTAACCCTGGATCTATTAAGCACTGAGAGGGAACAAAAAACTCCAGGTGCAAACCTTTCAGCACTTAAGAAATCTGTGATTAAGATGGATCTATGCTAGTGTGTGTGTGTATGCATAACCTCAGCTTTTATGTCCCTAGTATTATGAAATTTATTCACTGGTGCAAACCTCATGTTTTATGTCCCTAATATTCTGAGATTTATCAATGTAAAGTTGTAAACCTTCATATGTGTAGCAAATGGACAACATAACAGTAGATCATGCCATCTTTTCCAACTCTTAAGGGTGGGCTAAAATGCTCATCGAGATCAAATAGTTCTCAACAAAATTAAGTCTCTTAATGACCCAATGGTAGGTTCCATTACAAAAATTTGTGCCACTTTCGATTGAATAAGACCCAAAGTTCCATAGCCTAGCTATATGACCCGCTTGTTGACACCCACAACCAAGGTTGAACTTCAATGATAGAAGAGACATCAGTAATAGAAAGAGTTGACGTAGAGTACCAATATCACACAGTAATAAACGGTCACTTTTTGGCCTCAAATGGTTTCCAAAAGATATCCTTCAATAAACATCGGGAAAATTATGCAGACATGACATTTGATTTTGATTCTAGCCATATCACACTAGTAGCAGTCCACTAGAGCATAGCTCCCTTGCAATGCAAGCTCTTTGATACATGCATTCTTACTACTAACATAAGAGACTAAGAGACTAGACTATTAATAGTCAGTTTCTACTAGAGACAACACGGACTAAATATATCATAAATTAATTAGGTCTGGCAACCAGGCGCCTTTGGATAATTCCACATACAAAAAGGGCAATGACCTAGCCCAACAGGGAATAAAATTTGCTCTGATATTGATATTTGACATCATAAATAAGAAGATTAAAAGGATTTCTAGGCCAAAAGCCTTCTCTCACAAAGTACACTCTATTGCACTAACTCAACAACAAAAGATGTCAATACACAACATTTTTCATAAGCTTAAGGCCTAATATAGACATGCTAGGTAAACAAATACAAGGAATGACACCAGGACTAAAATTAGCTTGCCCACCATACATCAGATCCTCTGCATGCAATGTGGCCATCACCCACTGTGCTCAACGACTGTCGCCTCTGCTTGTTGTCACAATGGACAGTAGCAAGGTTGACATTGAGGTGTGACTTTGTGTTTACTATGTTTGCGGATGTGGATGCCTCTAATTGAGGCATGCATATAGAATCATATATCCATCAAATCGTTTCTACAAGTAGTTGGGAGACTAATTTCCAAGCCAAGACCAATATCCGCTTTAGCAAACCATTCCATCATAAACTCAGTTGCTTCCCTTGAATTATACTTCGCAAGTGGGTAACAAGAAGAATCAAAATGCATAGACTCGATACTACAATTAATAGCCTCCTCGTATGACTAGATATTTTTATCCTCATTGAGGCACACCACCTAGATAGCCCTCAATCCCAAACTGCTCAACTTCTGCCTCAAGCCATTCAGGAATTGTTTAGTTGCCTCTTATGCAAAGTGCAATAAGCAAGAACGGTCTTGTTTATAAAGGCCCTCATTGTCGCCTTCAGTGAAAAGGTAGTTAAAGAGATGTGCCAAATCCTTAGCCTTTCTACTGCTATAGATATGTGGAGAGTCATCACTTAAATGAACTCACCCGGTCTAGTTTGACAATTCACCTAATCTATCACCATGTGTAAGGTTCTCTTCACAATTGATGCTTCCACTATTTCACTCTGCAACTCCAATCTCATCTACTTAGTACACTTGTGATCATGCAACTACATGTAGATTCCCACATAATAAATAAAACTCTGCAGACTACCATCTATGCCCATTTCTCTTCGACCATAGAGTCAAGGCTACAAATATACATGCAGTCCTAATATGGGCAGATATGCACGAAGGTCGGCCAATACAATTTATATAGTAATCTGCAGTATGCAAATTACAACCAACAACTCTCTGCTACCTAGGCCCTGATATGGTAAATCCAAAAAACATTGTGAGAAATCCAGCTTTAGCAGCTTTCAAGCTTCAAATTATGGAGTCTATGTTAGGAGCGAGCATTGTTAATTAGTTCCAACTTCTAACTACTGCCTATGCATGAGATATTGACACAGCCTATGTATGAAATATTGACGTATATTTTTATCTGGTAAGTAATGGAAACATTTATTGACCCATATTGTAGACTTTTCATGTATTTTTTAAGTAATAAATATTAAATATGGATTTGTTTTTTTTAAATGTCAATAAGCTCAAAGAGTATCAATCATCAAAGGAACTGTTTGAGCAGAATTTTGAATTAGCAAGATATCAATACCCTATGATGTGAGGGAAAAGTTGATAGCTCGGAATGTATATCATCTTGTCAGAAAAACATAGTTGTTAGCATATATAAATAAAGTTTGAGGTGGAAATAATTATTGACTTTAAAGTTGAAAGAATGAGTTTGAAGTTTATTTACAACTGAGGGCACAAGTAGATGTGATAAAGTAACAGTGTCTCAACTTCCACACAGTTAGATGCTCTGATTAGAGCCAAGGGTGATAAAGATTCTGACCAGCAGACCACAGGTTCTTGGATGATGTGATCAAAAAAGGCATGGTGCAAAAAGACATTTAAAAAAACAAGAATACCATAAGAATCAAATGCCTCTCTTTAAGGTAGTATGTACCCTGCCTGTATTAGCTAATAATAGTGAACACAATTCACGTTAGTTCCATGGCGTAAATGCCAATAGAGACAATAAAGACATATTTCCAGAAAAAGAACAAGGGCAAGAAAATGTAGAAAGACCACTCACTTGATTAGGTTGTGGACAATCAAGCACAAAATGAATTAAACACCGAACATCATTACTTGCCGCTGGACCTGTAGAAGATCCAACTAAGAGTTCTATAATCACCATAAGTTCATCTACCAATGCATTCAATTCCCCTGCAGAACGACATAATTTTTGAATAGCAAACTTATCTACAGAATCATCTTCATGAATGAGCCAATAGCATCGACGACAGCCATCAAGAAGCAACCGAACAGCATTAGCAGTCCTCATTACTGTTGCTTCTGTAAAAACCATGTCTGCAAGTGAAGACAGAAGCTTTTTCTGTAGTCCATAACTACAGCCACTCCACATCTTCAAATCTAAAAGCAAATTGCTAAACAAATGTACTTTTAATCCAATATTGCAATGGGGAGACTGACAAAGTGATACAATAGCAGCAACAAGTTCTTCATCTCTTGCTTCTGCCTTTTCTTTTCCAGGCTCACCACAAGATAACATCTGTAGCAGATAATGGAGTAATTGAGCAAGGACTTCAGGTGCACGTGCTTGGCACAGTTCTTCCACAGTCCCTGGATGCTGTACAGCCACAGACATCATGCGGAAAATTGGAGCTGCAAGTAAAGTTGTCACTGAAGATATATAAGGTTCTCCACTGACAGGTTCATATGTATCTTTATCTACTGCACTAACAGACAATGGCAGCAATGACATTGGACCACCCTCGGCCATGGCCCACAATGCTTCTGTTGGACGAGTGCGTGCTGCAACATGAACATGACCAAGGACCTCTGCAGGTCTCCTGTGTATGCCTGCAAAATCCCACTTATCAGCCTTTGTCCACATACAAAAAAATTAAGCTTACATGCAACACAGTCAATAAAGCAAGCATGCAGTTTAATTTTGGAGAAAGGGAACACGAAATAAGCTACAACTAGGGTCCAAAATCCATGAACAATACAGGAAATAAATATACACTCACACAGGTACATCAGCGGTGCTCAGCAAATATAGCATAAACTGTCCACACAATGACAGCATTAAACCAAAAAGAAAATAGGTTGATATATAGGTGGCCAAAAGCTACATAGCAGAAACCTTTTAGCAGCACCCTATTCAATACTAAAGTTATTGAGTACAAAATATAAACAAGTCGGCATAATGATAACAAACTAAAATTGACTCTTTTCATCTTACACCCAACCATACAATAAAAAATTTAGGTGTCCCACATAACTCAATACAAATCTTCAGGATAGGGCAGTTGTGTAATGATCTTGAAAAACAACCTAGATTATCATCCATGGTTGGTAAAAATGGAATCAGTTGAACATCTGGTAGAGGATTAAAATCCTTATCCTTCTCAACAAGTGCTTGGTCTTTACTCAATACAACCTAGATTATCAGTGTCCCGCCTAACTCAATACAAATCTTCAGGGTAGGGCAGTTGTGTAATGATCTTGAAAAACAACCTAGATTATCAACCAAGGTTGGTAAAAGTGGAATCAGTTGAACATCGTAGAGGATTAAAATCCTTATCCTTCTCAACAAGTGCTTGGTCTTTACTTCCGCAGGTACAGTAGAAACAGAGGTACTGGATTTCCCTTGTCTTGTCCCATTATTGACCCTTCATAAAATCTGAAGACCTCTATAGAGTGGACTGTGTATATTCTCCTGTTTTGTATCTTGCCTGAAAATCTTCCATATTTGTTTGCCAATTATTTAATACTTCAGACTGCTGCTGGATGGCCTGCTCATGTTGGCTGATCATATCCTGGGATTTCTGGTATCTCTGCTTCACATTTGCGATGCTGTATCTGGACTCTGGAGTATCTCAAACTCTTCACTAATAAATTTCCACATGTTATAATAAGCCTGAGCTTCAACATCAATATTCACTATTTTGCATGGAAAGTGGAGTTATGGCGAGTGAGAGGAAATTAAGTGACTGATTTAAGCCTTGATTGGCTCAAGCCCTAAATTTTAGGGATTTGGCGTTTAAGAGCAATTAAAAGGGAATTTAGTGGAATTAATGCATGGAAAGTGGAGTTATGGCGAGTGAGAGAAAATTTAGTGAGTGATTCAAACCTTGATTGGCTCGATCACGTCTATGAGAGTGCCACCTCATCCACACACCCTTCTTTCATTTTATTTAATTCTCCTTTAATGCTTTTTCCTTGGAAAGTGCGCCCTTCACTAGTTATGCCACTCAGCCGCCACATGTCACCGCAACACTACCAAATGTCAGGATCTGAACCTGCCACTTGTCACCTATGTAGGCTGACCACCCCGGCTATAAATAGAAACTGCTAAAAATAGAGTCCAGCTCCTAAAAAATAGGAAACTGTCAAATACATCCAGGATGACTAAGAGAACACTGCCATGTGTCAAATGTCTAAAAATAGACATTGCTAAAAATAGAATGTCACCTCATGTCAATATCATACTCATCGAATTCGATTTTCCGTGAGGATTCCAAATATGTGATCAGAATCGACATGTGAGCCCTGGTGCTCCACCTCCTAAAAATAGAAATACCATGCATGTCACCCGGAAAAGGTCCAAAAGACTCAAAATGTCTCAAGGATCAATATTGCACACTCAAAATCTCAATTTGAGGCCTGGAGCTCAACTTGCTAAAAATAGAAAGTACTTGCATGTCACCCAGAAAAATGCCATCGGGCTCAAAATCATGCAAGGACCAACCATGTATGCTCAAAACTGTTCAAAACTGTCAATTAAGTCTCTCAATCATTGTCTTATAAAAAGTAGGGATACCTGTTGTATGTAGACATCTCTCTTAAATGCATGGAAAACCAAGCTAGCTCTAACTCTAAAGCAAAAACAACCATGTACCGACCATGTACCTATCTTTGATGGGAACCAACCTCTGACTCACACAAGTGCTATACTTTGGGAAAATCTCCGAATGCTAGCCAAAATAGTGCACGCTGGCTCTTAACCCTCAAGATTTTCAAGGGTGAAAATCTAGGGGTTAACTAGACCTCGTGTCTCTCCTCAGCCTCCTCCTCGAGGAATCGGATCGTTATCATCGAGACCGGTTCGGAGGTGCCAAACCGTACATCAATCCATGTATCCGCAGAGAGCTAGAGGGTTAGTTCCAAACAGATCCAAAGCAAGGCGCCTCCAACTTGTCACACCACCTCCCAAATTCGAATGAGTTGCCAGAGATCTATCCAAAGTTACTTTATTTTAGCCTTGGATGCTAGGAGTATACCCCTCTCCTACATCCCCCCAGGATCATACAGCCAGATAGTTCATGAGAACCCTGACAGCAAGCTAGAGCCTAGTTCACCCCCCTCACCCTCGGCTATCAGACTTGGGAGACCTTCACAGCATCGTCATCAAACCTCTCTCTCTCTCTCTCTCTCTGGACAAACTTTTGTGTCAGACCTACTCACTTATATTTTGGATTATTTTGGATCACAATACTTTTGTAATGGCTTTATACATTTTGAGGCTACAGCACTTTAGATTTATTTCTTTATGTTATTCTCAACATTATCTAGGAGTTGCATTCGCACTCCCACATTGTACTCATATTTGTTGTAATCTTCAGTCCCATTGACCTACTTTTGTGGTCATTCGTTGGGCATTAATAAAATTATCTTACCTGATCTTAGTCCTTGTAAATGGCTCGCACCCCTATCTCCATGTTCAAACTTCAAATAAACAAGGATTGGGTTTGAGTGAAATTAAATCAACCTTTTACTAACTAGGCATGACTATATAATATATATCTAGTGCCATGGTATGTTTTGTAAATTGGACCTACAACTTCAACCCACTATATGAGTTTGTTGAAGCAATTTGCATATATATGGATTTATGAACCACCAATAATTTCATAAAACATGAGATTTAATATTATTTTAGTTCCTTATTCCAACTCCAATTCTATTATTGCTCCCAAGGGTGGTTTGTACTTGGGTGCCTCTACATTTTTTAGATAGTAACCACTACTTATTTCTCATGTGAACAAACTAGGTTATTTTAGCTAACATCAAACTTTCAAAGTGTTTGATATTTTGAGTTTGATGTTGTTTATGATCATAAATTGCTATATCAATCAACATTAATAATGTTAGCTAGCTATAAGCATTTAAGACATGAATTAGAGTTGTTCAATATCTTAGTACTAATGTAGAAAGATCCATGTTTAATCACTTAAGCACAATGGCAACTTATATTTTGAGTGTTAACAGATCTAAATAGCTAAAAGGGGAGAGCCCTCTCAATTCATATAACCTTGAAAATTTTAAAAATTGGCGTGAATGATAGATTCTATTAATTCTTTTTGGCACTTTTTTGGAATGAGAAGCAACGATGATTCAATTGATGTTTGGCACTTTTTCTTAGGATTTCAAATCCCACGTGCTTGAAAGATTGCAAAAGCTCCCTACCTAATAAGGAGTTTATGTAAGCTCCTAGACAGGCAAGGAGCTTCTACAAGCTCCTAGAGAAAAGGAAACAACCAAATAAGGCTCCCAAAGAAGCTCCCAACAAAAAAGGAGCATTTTCGATAAGCTCCAAAGCTCTCGAAAGCGAGGATATTAAGGGTGCAACCCCCCCAACTCCGGGGAGTGGTACCCGTGATACCATGGAATTTAGTGCCTAGCAAAAAGCAAAAAGCTATAAACTAGCAATCTAGCAAAAGGATAAGATAGTGTAAGTAGAATGATACAATAAGAATGCTAGAGACTAGATATCTCAATACTAATCAATAAAGAGAAAGGATTCCAAACCCCTCTAGCACGGGTGGTTGGGGACAGAAGTGAGGACTAAGGTGGGGTCTCACAATCGAAGTCATCAGTCACTGTGAAAGGATCGATGCTAAAGCGGATAATATCCCTCAAGGACTAACTAGGGTTATGAGGACTTCCTTGTACAATCCTAGGAGAACATAACATCAAGGGATCACTACTCACCTACCATCCAAGGACATGGGGGAAAAACTGCTAAGGTAGGGTTAAGGCTATGGAGTGGAGGCTTTAGGTAAAGTTTGAAGAGTAAGCTTTAACAAAACAAAGGGTTGTAGTATAGTATATGGAAATGGAAATGGGGAAAGGAATATGGAGAAGAAAGAAATGGGAAGGAGGCAAGGAAATGAAATAATAGTGAAATGGAACTAGTGCCTATCAATCTATCAGGCCTACGAAGTCGTGAAATATTGCATAATGGAAAGAGCTATTTACTACATTCACAACTACTTCAAGGAAAGGTGTTATAATGGAGGAAAAATGCTATTTGCCACATTCAACCTTAATAGATGAAAGAACTAGTTTGATACTCATCATTTTTATTACATACTCAAGGACAAAGGGATTGATTTGTCACGCTCAACCGAGTGTTTGCTGAAAATTATTGTGGAAACTAGTATTCAAGAGTTGAAGGTGCCACTCATCAATGTTAATATGGAGGTGATGTTTTATTTGGCTGAATTATTAATCAAATCAGGAACTTTTTTGTTAGATGAAGGGTAATAATGCAGAAATAGAACAGCAATGATGTAAAGAGGGAAAGATTCCTCACATTGATTTACTCCTAAATGAATGGTGTTTTCATAAATAGGCCTTCACATTAGCATGACAGCAAGAGGTTTCTACGACAAATTCATAATGATGGAAGAGCATAAATAAACCTTACAACAAAGTAGATTCAATGCCTCACTTCTTCATTAAGTCCTCAAGAATCATTAACAACAAAGCCCATCAAACCTCAATTCCAAGCTCCTATTCTCTATCTCCTACCTTCTCAATCACTACCATATCACTTCACTCCCATTTGCCGATGAATGGAGAGAAAGCCCCTTTCTAAAGAGAGAGCTTCATCTCTCTTACAATAAAATACAGTATTTGCTAACACATGTGAATCTCAAGGTGCGTCACTCCAACCAATGCATAGATAAGTGTGCAAGAGTGCTATTAAAGTGGAGTGCTTTAACTCTTTTTCTCTTGGGCTCTTTATCCAATGTTTAACCACCTCATCCTTGACAAATTTGACCATGTCAACTCCTCAATAAAATAATAAAATACTTGCAAGTGGTTACAATTCCTCAAAACTAATAAAGTGGGCAAAAGAAGAAGTCACCAACCACATCACATACCTAGTCAACCCAACATGTGTGCCAATGAAGGGGTGCACTCCATTAAAGTGTTTTACCATGTAAACATAAGTTGTACTCCCTAGTAAAACCCCCACATCATACCAAGGTAACAATGAAACATTAAGCTCATCCTAGGCATGAACCTAGCCTAGGGCACACCACCACCAAAGAACTACTACATCATTAAGCCTTAGAAAGGCTAGATCACCATGTAGTACCCCCCGCATATGAAATAATACAAATCAACAAGGGACCTAACATCATCAAATGAAGATCCCCCCTAGGCAATGTCGAGCAATATTACAATCTTATATCACCTAGGACGTTTCGCCACCAAGGAAAAGTGTATCACCACACCATATCCAACACCATAGAAAAGAAACATAAGAAGTGTTAACTCCTAGTGATACATCTAGTATGTCCCCACCATACACTCAACAAAAGATGACCATGTAGAACACCACTTCTTCCTAGTGATAAACCACCATGACAATCCACCGTAGAGAAGTGAATCTCCTCCACCAAAACATCAAAACATCTCCAACAAATAATCCAATGTCAAGAAGAGAAAAGGCTCCATGAAGGTGTGAAACCCCAAATCCATCCAAAAGCTCCATGGGTACCAACTACAAGCCCCATCTAATGTGATGAAAATCACAATGTAAAACCTAATACAATATGAGGTATAACAGGGCTCAATTCTGTTCGACAACACAGGTATTCCAACAGAGGACGAACACCTTCAGTAACCACTCACATAACCAGATCAAAGATCAACACACCGATGTTTTCACGTGGTAAAACCCCTACGGGGAAACATCCACGGCCCCAGCCAAC
>ML778111.1:2147432-2169856 GCA_009831015.1 Picea engelmannii | reverse complement strand
AAAGATTACAGAGAGATTTTACAAGAGAGTTTCTCACAATCGATCATCGGCAAATGACCCTCCATGCTCTTTAAATAGAGATCATGGACCAATCGGGTATTAAGCCACGGATCAATGGCCGTTAAGATCGAGGAGAGTATGAACCGTCGGATCACTCTATGTCGGGAACATATCGTGACCGTCGGATTGCCTAACTACAAATGCATACTAATGCATACTAAAGAAACACACTTTTACCTAACGACATATTAGACCAAGTAGATCTTAACTAACTCCTAAGTGTCTAAATATCCTAACAAATTCTAGGACCATCTAGAATCAACATGCGTATGTGTTTGATGAAGTATGAACTATGGTCTGGAACAACCACCCCTCACATGCCTTGAAGATGTCAATCAACCACCCCAAGGGAAGTCAATAAGACACTAGAGGCAACACCAATCTAGGATATAAAGTAGTATCCTAGGCCTTTGCTTGTCACTTGTCGCCTCAATCAGATAAGACATCCTAGAAGTATGAAGTTATCCTCCTGTGAATCTCAACCTATGATAGGACGAGAAAAGACTAAGATCTGTGTCTATGCACTTCTCTCATTATGAGAGCAAGGCATCTCTAGTCGAGATAGTAAAAGAAAGTGGAGAAAGCCCCTAGAAAGTGGAGAGAGACCTCAGTGCTAATTGGAGAGAATAATTGTCTTAAAAGTGAATACTTTACACATCTATTAAATGTTAGCTTTGTAAATATTAAGTACTTTATGCAACCAAAGATACTACTGTGGGGTGGAGGATCATTAATCTGCTAAGGGTCTCTTATAAGATCTTGGTTAAGGCACTTGCACTCCAAATTCACAAAGTGACTGCTAGAATTGTCAACAAGAAACAAATGAGATTTGCGCATGTTAGATTTATTTTAGACATTGTGATTTCTAAATAGGAGGCCATAAAGTGGGTCGTGGAGACAAGCCAAGACTTGATGATCCTTACAATTGACTTTGACAAGGCTTATGATAGAGTTGGTTGGTCATTCATCATGACTATGTTGCAATGCCTTGGTTTTGGCTCTAGATGTGTAGCCCAGAATCACAATTTCCATGGCTACTAGCGTGAGGTATGAGGATAGGCTTGAGGGAGCCTCAAACTATCTTCAGTGGAAGGTCAGAATCACAATCGTGCTCAAGGAGGACAAGTTGTGGTCTTATGTCAGCACAGTAGTTCATGTACCAGTCCATAATCCCATTGCCTTGGACCTCCATGAGGTGAAAGAGGCCAGGGCACAGAGAATTATATTGGATGGTGTCAAGGACCATCTTATTCCACATCTGGCTGGGAAGAAAACAACCAAGGAAATGTGGGATGCTTGTAGATTTTAACCTTGTACGATTATTTACTGCAAACAGATTTTCAGTAAAAGAACATAAAAGATACAATGGCAAATACACACATTACATAGAGATTTTTCCCCTGGAAACCCAAACCGGGAAAACCAACATATTCTATATTCATTTTCTATCATACATTGTTTACAATACAATATACATATAGGAGCCAGCGACATCCAAAACCCTAACCCAATGACCTGGATTAGTCAACAACCCTAATTCTTTAACCAGAAATAGAGAACCATCGACAAAAAAACATGTGCCGAAAAACCGCCCAACAATGGACACGAAAAACGAGGCAAAAAATGTGACACATATCCAAAGGCAAAAAAAATTTCAAACCCCCCCGTGCATCCAACGCAATGTAGTAGACACTATGTCTAGTCGTGCAAAGAATATAACACATACCCATCATTCTCCCACTTCTTGTTTTCTTTGCATACAGGGGGTTACAAGGTTACATAGTCAACAATCTAGGGCAACAATGCCCATAGATCCTCTACACCAAGAGAACTTCTCAGTGCTCACAGATTTTGTTAATGAATCTGCAACATTCTTCAAAGTGTCCACCTTCATCAGCAACACTTTCTTTTCTTCAACCATGTCTCTCACAAAGTGATATTGAACATCAATATTCTGTCTTTGAATGATAAGTCGAGTTCTTCGCCAAAAAAACTGCACTCTGACTGTCACAATCTATCCTTACAGCTTGTTGTACCAACCCAATACCTGAACACAATCTTTGTAACCATACTACTTCCTTGCTTGCATGAGTGGCTGCCATGTATTCAGCTTCTATAGTTGAAAGTGCCACTACATACTGTCTTTTGCTCATCCAACCGATTGCTCCTCCAAACAAGTTAAACACATACTCGCTTGTAGATCTCCTACGATCCAGATCTCCAGCCCAATCTGCATCCACAAAGCCATGTATGTCCAATCCTGGTCCTCCTTCGTAGCACAATCCATAGCTAGCAGTGCCACGCAAATACCTAAAAACCCTTTTTATTGTTGTCCAATGCTCCTTCCCTAGTTTTGACTTATACCTGCTCAAAACTCTCACTGAATGTGCAATGTTCGGTCTAGTACAGACCATTGCATACATCAAACTGCCAACCGCACTCGCATAAGGAACACGAGACATGTCCTCCTCCTCTTCTTGTGTCTTGGGACACTGATCCGCAGATAACTTTACACCTATAAGAATAGAGACCCTGACCAAAATGAAATTTGCAGCACCGAGATCCTTCATGTCAAATTTAGAGGACAACTGAGTTTTCACATCCTAGATAATCTCCTTGTTGTTTCCCATCGACAACATGTCATCCACATATAATCCCAAATAAATCAAATGATCACCAATTAATTTAAAATACACAGAGTGATCCTCTTTGCTTCTTGTGAAGCCAAGTCCCAGCATATAAATATCAAATTTTTGATACCACGTCCTTGGTGATTCTTTTAAACCATACAAGGACTTTTTCAGCTTGCATACCAGCTCCTTCTTTCCCTTCACAACAAAGCCTTCTGGCTGCTTCATATAGATTTCTTCTTCCAAATCCCCATGTAGGAATGTTGTCTTCACATCCATCTGTTCTATTTCAAAATCAAATGCAGCAGCAACAGATAACAGAATTCTAATAGAAGTTAACATGACAACAAGAGAAAAAATCTCACCAAAATCAATTCCCTCAACCTGGGAATAACCCTTTGCTACTAATCGAGCTTTGTGTTTCTCCACTTTGCCTTCTGCATTCAACTTCTTTTTAAATACCCATTTGCTTCCAATGGGATTTCTTCCAGTCGGCAACACCAATAGATCCCAAGCCTCATTCTTATCCAACGTTGTCATTTCTTCATCCATGGCCTTTTTCTAGAATTTCCCATCCTCTGAATCCACTACCTCCCTGACAGTTCTAGGATCATCATCAGTAATAGACAAAGCAAAATTTGAATGAGAATTAGGTGGAGTATACCTTTCCGGTTGCCTTCCGGTTGCCTTCTTTCCCGAACCGATCTCCTCAATATTGGAGTATGAGGATCTTCTTCTTTTGATTATTGTTCTTCTGTAGAGTCTGATTCATCATCCTTTAAATCAAACTCTATTTTTTCTGGTTCTTCCTTACTTGGTAGGACATCTTGTTTGACAACATCTTCTATTTCTTTATATATCAAATCTCGGCTATACACAACCTTCTTAGTTTCTAGGTTCCAAAGCTTATAACCTTTAAGACCATCTTTATACCCAATAAAGATACACTTTTCAGCCTTCTTATTTAGCTTACTCTTGTTTTACTTTGGAACATGAACATAGGCCTCACAGCCAAATACCTTGAGATGTGTGAGAGAAGGTTTCTTACCAGTCCATACCTCTTGTGGAGTCTTATCATCCAGTGCTGCCGAGGGTGATCTGATGACCGGGTAACATGCAGTACCCACTACCTCTGCCCAAAATTCTTGCCCTAACCCGGCACCACTCAGCATGCACCTTTCTTTTTCCATCAGTGTCTTATTCATCCTTTCTGCAACTCCATTCTGTCAAGGTGTATATGGAGTAGTCTTCTACCTTGCTATACCGCACTTCTTACAGAATTCTTCAAATTCATTCCTGCAGAACTCTCCACCACTATCTATCCTCAGCACCTTAATTATTTTCTCTGTTTGATTCTCAACAAGAGACTTAAACTCTTTAAACCTGTGAAAGACTTCAGATTTCTTCCTGAGAAAATATATCCAAGTATTCCTCGAGAAGTCATCTATAAATGAGACATAGTACACAGATTTTCCCAATGATGGAACCGACACAGGTCCAAACACATCATTCTGAACTAGCTGTAAAATTCCTTCTGCCCTCGTTGCACCAGAGAGGAACCTTACTCGATTCTACTTCCCATATACACAATGTTCACAGAAATCACAGTCCAGAGAGCAGTTAGACATACCTTCAACCATACCTTTACCGTGTAGTAGTCAAAAACCCTTCTCTCTGATATGCCCCAGTATTTGATGCCACAACATAACCTTTTCTCCAGAGACTGTAGGAGTTCTTTCTTCTTCAACTCCAATATCAGGAACAATGGAACTAGTACACCCATCACTAATAGTGCTTCCTTGCAACTTATACAGAGTTCCAAACCGAACTCCCTTCAGCAACACCATTGCTCCTCGAACCATCCTGCAAGTTTCCTTTTAACATATTGTTTTTACCCCTGCATCGTCCATTTTGCTTACAGAAATCAAATTCCAATCCTAGAATGTGCAGAACACCAGGTAGTGTTCTAATCCTTCCATCTATGAGCTTCAACTTGACTTTTCCTCGTCCTATGATTCTAGTTGTCGAGACATCACCTAGGAAAACATTACCTGTGTAATACCTTTCATATTCATAAAACCACTCCCTGTGGGGAGTCATATGAGGATGCACCTGAGTCAACCAACCATGCCTCATGATCTGCATGTGTGCTTGAAGAAGCAAAGTACACAACCCCTCCTTCTTCCTTGGAGGTCTTTTCTTCTGTAGAAGGAGCTTCTTCAGATCCCTTCTTTTAGTGCCCTTCCTTTCCACATCTCCAGCATACCTTTACAAACTTTTTGGGAAATTTAGATCTACCCTTAGACTTAGATCTCCCACTTGAGGACTTAGATCTATTTCTTTCCTGGGAGCATCCTCTTGCAAATAATTCATCTTTGCTCTGTCCTTACATGTTCTTCTGTCTCATCTCCTCCGACAACAAAGATGAGACCACTTCATCAAACTTCAAGGTAGTTGTATTACTACCGATGGCTACAACCAGACTATCCCACGAGTTTGGTAAAGAGCACAGTAAACTAATACACTTATCTTCATCTGAAATTTTAATCTCAACAGATACTAACTGACTTACCAAAGTATTGAAAGCGTTCAAATGCTCTACCACCGAGTCTCCATCTCTCATCCTCAGGTTATACAGCTTCTTTCTAAGAAATAGTTTATTTACTAGGGACTTAGACTGATACAATTTCCCCAACTTATCCCATAAATCCTTTGTTGTAGCTTCCTCTGACACATTCAGTAATACTGAATCCGAAAGACACAGTCGAGTTGTGCTCTTCATCTTCCGATCCAACTTTTTCCAGTCATCTAGTGAAGTTCATGTAGGTGTAGTACCTGGATCCACCGCGATCCACTGATCTCTGTCCACCATCAGATCTTCCATATTGAGCTTCCACATCTCAAAACTTTGCCCATTAAACTTCTCAATCTCCATTTTCGAACTGCTCGCCATTTCTCTTCACCTGAAGAATCAATACCGCAGATCTCCCACTGTAACAAGGCTTATCACAGTCCCAAGCCAAACCCCTGACCACAAAGGCGTCCCCCTCAAGCCAAAAATTGCTCTGATACCAAATGTAGATTTTAACCTTGTACAATTATTTACTGCAAACAGATTTTCAGTAAAAGAACAAAAAAGATACAATGGCAAATACACACATTACATAGAGATTTTTCCCCTGGAAACCCAAACCGGGAAAACCAGCATATTCTATGTTCATTCTCTATCATACATTGTTTACAATACAATATAAATATAAGAGCCAGCGACATCCAAAACCCTAACCCAATGACCTGGATTAGTCAGCAGCCCTAATTCCTTAACCGGAAATAGAAAACCATCAGCAAAAAACCATGTGCCGAGAAACCGCCCAACAATGGACATGAAAAACGAGGTGACACGAAAAACAAAGCAAAAAAGGCAACACGTTTCCTGAATATAACACACACAACAATTCTCTGACCAAGATATATCAAAGTGACAACCAGAATTGGAAGATGGCTCTCATGGAAAAGTTACACTCCACAAAGATGGCAAGAGGTGAAGGTGTTACTTTCTACCTTACTAGGCTCACACAAATCAGAGATGAGCTAGCAGCAGTAGGGGATACCATTCCTGAAGAAGAGCTGGTACGTATTGCCTTTAATGGTTTTGGCAAACAATGGGATGTATTTTTCAAGTGTGTGGTGGGCAAAGCAATGATGCCCACTTGGGAGAGGTTGTGGGATGATTTCACACAGGAAGAGATCTGGGAGGGATCTCAATGTGGAGAGCAGAAAAAGAAATCCGAAGATGAAGACAACCTTGCCTTGGAAACAAAGGGCAAGGAGAAGAGCAAGAAGAGTTCAGCTGAAGGAACTTCTTCAAGACAAGGCAGCAAGAAGAAGTTTGACACCAGCAAAAATCGAGTGCATTGTTTGCCATCAACTTGGGCATTTTTCCATCCAATGTCCCAACAGGAAGAAGGGCAAACCCAAGAAGCAGATGGCTGCTACAGCTGATATGGATGGATTTGCAGCCAGATTTGAAGATGACTTTTCACTCTTAGCATGCCTATCCACCTCCATAGTCATTGGTACATGGTACATTGACAGCGATGCTTCATGCCAGATGACAAGGTTGTGTGAGTACTTCAGCAACTTGAAGGAGTACAATGCCAACTTCAACATTGTACTTGGAGATAATGCCAAGTACAGGCCAACAGGCAAAGGAACTGTGAGGTTTCAGAGGGAGTCTGGTAAGCCTTTGTCAATTAAAGATATTTTGTTTGTTCTTGGTTTAACAAAAAATCTGATTTTTGTTTCAGCCTTACAAGATAAGGGATATGAGGTCACTTTCTGAGATGGAAGAGTACTCATACATCCAAGGGGCTCCAACGCTAGCATGGGGAAAGTGTTGGGAGTGAGGAAGGACAAATTGTACAAGCTGCAGTTTGAACCAGCCAATGAGTTGGTTATAGCAGTAGCAGTGGCAGAGATTTGGGGGAGCTTTGGCATAGGCGAATGGCTCATCTACATCATGGAACACTTAAGGTGCTCAGGGAGGCCGTGACTGAGGTTCCAAAGTTCAATTCCTATTAGCACAGTGCTTGCAAGGGGTGTGATTTGGGCAAGTACGCCAAGACAATCTTTCCTAGCAATGACAGCAGGTCCAAAGGGATTTTGGACTTGATCCATTCATATGTCTGTGGGCCCATGTCAACAGTGTCTATTAGAGGATTCAACTACTATGTCTCCTTTATTGACGATCATTCCAGGAAGACCTGGATCTACTTTATGAAGACCAAGGATGAGGTCTTCAATAGGTTCCAAGAGTTCAAAGCTCTTGTGGAGAACCAAACAGGCAGAAAGATCAAGGTGCTCAGATCAGACAATGGAGGCGAGTATACCTTGAGTGCCTTCAAGGAGTTCTGTGTAGATTCTGGGATTAAGAGGGAGTTGATTGTGCCATATAACCCGCAGCAGAATGGAGTCTTGGAGAGGGAGAACAGATCGATAGTTGGGGCAGCAAAGGCAATGTTGCATGATCAAGACTTGCCCATGTTTCTATGGACTGAGGCATGCACCACTGCAGTCTATCTACAGAGTAGGAGTCTGCATAAGGTATTGGGGAGAATGACCCCTGAGGAGGTCTTCATGGGGAAGATACCAGAGGTTGGTCACATACGCATCGTCTACTGCCATGTTTCGGTAGAGAGGAGGACCAAACTCGAGCGTACTGCAAAGAAGGGAATCCTTGTTGGCTACAGTGAGACCTCCAAGGCATACAGGGTCTACATTCTTGCATTGAAGAGGACAGTGGTTAGGAGGGACGTGAGATTTGAGGAGGGCAAGGCTTACAGGAAGTCTTATGGACAGATGCCAGTTGATGAGCAGTGTCATGAGCAGAGTCATGAGCAGAGTGCTCCTAAGGAGGAGGCTAAATAGCCATTACAGAGTACATGTCCCCAGACTTTTGTACAGGTTGGGAAACAACAGCAGCAAAGTGAGCAAGGTGTGCAGCGTGAGCAGCATGGCGAGGAGCAGGATGTTGAGTTTACTCCGACCGAGTCCTCTAGTAGGAGGAGGCCGAAGTGGGTTGAACACACATTGAGAGAGGCTCAGGACCAGGTAGAGGCTCCCCAGACATCAGTCGGGATGAGCAAGGCGCCAGAGAGGTTTTTCAGTTACACGGCTCTTATGAGCGAGTTGATAAAGGCCGAGCCTTCCAGTTTTCAGGAAGCATCTGAGCAACAGGTGTGGAGAGAGGCCATGATGGAGAAGTACTCTTCCATCATGAAGAACGATGTGTGGGAGGTCGTGCCCCGACCAGAGGGAAAATCAGTGGTTGGCTCTAGATGGATCTATAAGATCAAACATGCGACTGATGGGAGTGTGGACAAGTTCAAAGCCCACTTTGTGGCTAAGGACTTCTCACAAAAGGAAGGTATTGACTTCAGTGAGACATTTGAACCCATGGCAAGATATTCTTCTATCAAGGCCATGATATCCATTGCAACTGAGTTTGGATGGCAAATCCACTAGATGGATGTCAAGACTGTGTTTCTTAATGGAGTGATAGAGGAGGAGATGTACATAGAGCAGCAAGAGGGGTTTGAGGTGCACAGCAGGGCATCTCATGTTTGCAGGTTAAGGAGAGCACTATATGGGCTCAAGCAGGCATCACGTGCCTGGTACAACAGGATCAACAGTTATTTGCTTAAGATGGGCTTCAACAAGAGTGAGGTTGACTCCAACCTCTACTACATCTTGGTCAAGCGGGAGCCACTCATTCTAGTGTTATATGTGGATGACTTGTTTTTTACAGGATCAGAGAAGGTCATAGCGGATTGCAAGAGAGATCTTGTTGTTGAGTTTGAAATGAAGGACTTGGGTCTGATGCATTATTTTCTTGGTTTGGAGGTGTGGCAAAAGGATGGGCAAATTTTCCTTGCACAGGGGAAATATGTTGTGGAGATCCTGAAGCGCTTTGGCATGCAGGATTGTCGGCCTATGGCAACACCCATGGTTACTAACTGGAAGAAGATAGATGCTTCCAAGTCAAAGGGAGTAGATGCCACTCTCTACAGGCAGCTCATTGGCCCTCTTACGTATCTGGTTAACACTAGACCAGATTTGTGTTTTGCCGTCAACACTCTTAGTCAATTCATGGTAGAGCCTAAGCATGTACATTGGGTGGCAGCAAAACATGTGTTGAGGTATTTGCGTGGGACAGCCGAGTTTGGATTGAGCTATATCCAAGGGGATGGAGTGAAGCTCGTGAGTTATTCAGATGCAGATTGGGCAGGCAGTAGTGTGGACGGGAAGAGCACATCAGGTTGTTGTTTCAGCTTGGGTTCAAGGGATATTTCTTGGTTCAGCAGGAAGCAATTTCAGTTGCTTTGAGCTCTACAGAGGCTGAATACATGGCAGCCAGCTTGGCATCATGTGAGGCCATTTGGTTTCGGAAGCTACTCATGGGCTTGTTTGATCAAGTGTTCAACACAACAATGATTCACAGTAATAATCAAAGTTGCATCAAGCTCTCTGAAAATCTAGTGTTTCATGATAGGTCCAAACACATTCTGATAAGGTACCACTTCATTCGGGACTGCATCCAGAAAAGTTCTGTAAAGCTACAGTATGTGCCAACCGATGAGCAGATTGCAGACATACTCACAAAGCCTTTGGTGAAAGGAAAGTTTGTTTATTTCAAGGACAAGTTGGGGGTTGTACAAAACACCTTCCTCGCTAAGAGGGAGTGTTGATTTTTCTATAGCAGCAGAAGGTGTTCCTGTTGAAATAATGTAACTGCAAAGTGTATTATAATTATTATTGTTGTATTATTCATTAGATCAATCCCCTATTGCGGATTGATAATGTCGGCTATTGAAAAAGACCAAATCCCCTTTTGCGGATTGGTCAAAACATAATTGTAATAGGCAAAATAAGAAGACAGCCCTAGAATATATTAAAGGTGGTTATAACCACCCAGATTGAGAAGTCGACCCTGCTAGTGAAAAGACACCTCCACACATGTCAGAGTTGTATAAATAAGGAGGCTAGTGCCTCATTTAGACACACACTCGCTTGTTCATTGAGAAGCAAGTTTCGGAGCTGTAGTTGGAGAAGAGAGAGAGAGAGAGAGAGAGGCGCATTCTTGGGAGAGGACTTTCTGTATTTGTTTGAGTTATCTCTTGGCATCGTATTGGCTATCTATAATAAGGAATTTTTGTTGGGTTTCCTCCCCCATGAGGCTTTCCCAGGATAAATGATGTGTCTCTTGAGATTGTGTATTTCTCAGTGATCCTATCTTATGCTATTGTTATCTAGTGAAATGCAAAGAACTCTAATAATAGCTTAAACCTTAACAGTTCTCACATCCCTAGTGCCCAAAGGCATGCGAGGGACCTTAATTTGATCCATATCGGCCTTAACAATTAGCCTAAGTTTTGTTGTTAGTGGATTGTTGGGCCCTGTCAAGGGGGAGCACTCAGCCTTAGTGCTAAGTGGGACCCTACCTTGCGCAGTGAACCCCTAAGTGTTGTGTGGGGTCCAAAGAGAGGAGGCGCCTCAATCTGGACCCTTGGAGCTTTTGTTGGGCATTTATCCCAAGGCAGCAAGGGGGGAGGATGGGTATAGAGCAAGGCTGAGGATGTTGGGCTGCTCATTCAGTCACTCATGTGAGAAAGAGAAGAGTGGGAGCAAGACTGAGAGAAGGCACAGGAGTTGTTGTTGAAGGAGATTTCTGGGCTGGTTTAGGGCACTCAGTGGAGGCCATCTACAGGTAATACTGTGCAGTAGAGGCAACCCATACTCAGGGCCATTTACAGCAGCAACAGTGAAGTTGATTTCTGAGCATATTCAGCTGAGGAAAGAGGGCAGAACCAGAGGGTTTTGGAGCAACAGTTTGGGGTTGCACACAACAGCCTGGTACAGCCATCAAAAGAGGCCATACAAGACAGCCAAAAGGAGGTCATACGAGCTGGAGGAAGATGGGTTGAACAACACTTGTTTTGTTGGCCCAAAATCTAAGCATAATCCTTCCACTGTACTGTAAGAACTTTCTAATTATTATTTGTTGTTGTACCTTCTCTCAGAAAGCCTAATAAAGCTCCCTCTTAACTAGTTTTCCCCACACTGAGGTTTCCAGGGTACCCACTATGTCATTGTGTGTGTTTGATTTATTATTTTCGTTGTGCTTGCATGTTTACTCAGCAGTATAATCTTTAGCATAGATCAAAGTTAATTTTCTGAGTTGAAATTAAACTTCTGGGTTATAATCTATAGGCTAAATTATCAACTTGTTGGGTATTAAAAGTTTTACAATATGTTCATAAGTTTTCGATTGGCAAGATGACCAAAGGATGTGAGATATAAGTCCTAGGGCCTCCCCCATTTATAAGGCTAGGCATCTCTAGTCAAGGGACGAAAAGAATGTGGAGAGGGAGTTATGAGACACACTGGAAAAATAGTAGAATTGTCCACGCATGTCATAATACTAGGGACTTCTAAATACAAAGTGCTCCTATCTCTTTGTCTCTTGTATATGAGCATCTCATAATATCGGGGACTTCTAAATACAAAGTGCTCCTATGTCTTTGTCTCATGTATGTGGTAGAGCCAACATAATCTATCCACCCATGGAATCTGATGATTAGCTTGCACCTAAAACTAATGACAAACTGCCCAAAACTAGACTAAGGGGTTCTTGAGCCCATGCATCCAATGTTGTAGTGTATAAGGGGGTCGAACAATGAAGCCATCTCATAGCTCCATGAAGTGCTCTGCATAAAAGGCCATCTTGGGCTTCAACCCCCCAAGAGTGGTAATTCAAGTGACCTAGATATATTGCTTGTAAATATCCTCTCTCATAATCTCGTTCATCTCTTGCTTAGTCGACAAGAGGTCACCAATAGCATCTAAAGAGTACCAAAATTGGGGAAGACAATTTGATGATACGCTAGCAAACTATAGGAAACAAGATACCTTTGCGAACAAACAACATGCTCTCCCCGGGGTCAAACAAGGCAATGGCATCCGAAGAACGACTAGCAAGGTATGGATATTGGTCCCTACTAACAACCGAGTCTGTGAATCTCTGAAAACGATGCAATAACTCTAATAGCAGTCTCTCAATCTGAGCCCAATCTGACTCAAGTAGGCTAGGCCCCCACACCTCTAAGTCGTACAAAACTATGAGTTTGACAATGGATTTCATAAGGTCCAATTTGGAGAAGATGCCTTGAAAGTGGTGTCGAAAGCACTCTCTCTCTAAAAAGACGAGGGATCCATACCCTTTATTAAACCGAGGTAGTGGAAAATCATCATCTTGGTTTTTCCAAGGTTGGAAAATAAACAGAAGATTGGTAGCAATGATACTAATGGGATTTTTCACATTAAGTACTAGAACTTGTTTGATAAAATTCAACATCCTACGCCCCTATCCAGTTGTTGGCGTAGAAGAATGAATTTATTTGAATGAAAGTTTGTTCATCACGACCTGAGAGGGACAAGAAAATAATCCTTGTCCCAAAGTTTGAACTTTGAATCATGTCTGCTACTTGAATATCATTTTGTTTAAGCCTAAAGGCCACTAGGTGCCCTATAGGGAAGTCATGCATGAAGCTTGTTATCAAGATTCTGGGGTGCTAAGGGTTTTTCAGCACATGAGGCAAGGTGTGTGCCACTATGCCAGCCATTTTTCTTATAAACCATATTTTCCAACAAAACAATTTTTTCGAGGATGTCATGCTTTAAAGCAATACCACATTTGCTACAATAATTTGTCAAGTCAACAACCAAGAAAGTCCTAACACCAACCCCTGAGACATCAAAACACATAACAAGGTCAATCCCTTGATCACTTCTTATAGCCCAATGTAAGTGACTCCCATATTTGCATTAGAATATAAACAATAAAACAGGAACATTCTAAGAGAATTCTTAAAGGAAACATATCCCTCGGCTATGTCATGTCCCCTCCCTTTTGACCTCATTAGAGGAAGCGTGTATAAAACAGGAACATTCTAAGAGAATTCTTAAAGGAAACATATCCCTCGGCTATGTCATGTCCCCTCCCTTTTGACCTCATTAGAGGAAGCGTGTATTAGTCTAAGGGGGCTCCCCATAGGCTATAACCCCAAAGAAAGGGAGTCGTGGGGTTAAATAAGTCACCAATGAGGCAATGTTTCAATTTTAAAGTGACATGGGGTAAAAAGAAGAATAAAAAGGGGGTAAAGTGACTTTATGTCATCCAACTTAAAGAACAAGTCACCTAAAGTGACAAGTGGCAAAAAGAGAGAAGGGGACAAGCAAAGGACAAAAAGTATATAAGGAGGAGGGGAGACACATTCCTGATCATGTGAATTTGGTTTTGAACATCTTGTTTCTTCCTTTGGAGGCTTTGCCTCAGGTCTGGAGGCTTTTGCCTCTGGTTTTTTGACGGTTTTTGACAAAACCCTTGCTTCTGCTGAGGTTCGGTGATGCCTTGGGCTCACCCTAGCTCAACCTTGGGAGAGATCTGCCTTTATCTATCTATCCAGTTGCTATAGACTTCAATTAGTGGTTGTTCTTGTTGGACAACTTAGAGGGGGGGGTGAATCAGTTGTTACCGTGCTTAAACAATTATGCTTATTTTAAACTCTTTACAGAGCACTCGATGACAATCACAATAATGCAGAGAGGTAAGCAATAGAACATTCAACATCAGTCACACATATAAAATATACAGAGACAGATATTTCCTGAGGAAACCCATAAAGGGTAAAAACCTCTTCTTCTTGGTATGATAAGTAATCTTTACATTCTCTACATTATCATACTTATGAGCTCCAACATTGTGAGGCTACAACCTCTGTTTTGCAAGCTGCAACTTGCTGAGAGCACCAACTCTTTGTTTTCTCTAGCACCGACTAGAAGGAAGCACCAACTCCCTGAGTGTTCCAGCACCGACTGGATGGAAGCACCTACTTCCACTTATACAAGCACCAACTTGTTTGAGAGCACCAACTCTCTGGTTTCTCTAGCACCCACTAGAAGGAAGCACCAACTCCCTGAGTGTTCCAGCACCAACTAGATGGAAGCACCAACTTCCAGTCACACAGGGACCAACCTGTATAACAGAGAACAACAGTTCTCCCTTGCACCACCTTGCCACCCTGGTTTCTCTGGCTGCAACCAGATGGAAGCTACAACTCCCTGTGTTCAAGCACCCCCTTGAACCTCTGAGGACAGCAGTCCTCCCTAGCACCACCCTACCTCCCTGATTATAAATAATTTCTACTGAAACTTATTACAGTGATTCAATAGTTTTCATTGGCTTACCAGGCTTATCACTGTTTTGCTATGCTGCTCTGCTCTCCTGTATCAGTGTCTCTCTGCCTGCATCTTCTTGCGCTTTCTGATCTTCTGTTTTTCTCTACAAGTGCACCTCAGCCTTCTTTTACTGTCTCAGCTATGCATCTTTGTTCTTTGCTTCTGCTGCGCTTTATGCTCTGTGTCTTATTTTGATTCTATGAATTACGCCTCTTCTGTGTATTTCAGCTCCTGCCCACAGCATGCTATTTCCCGTGTGTAATTCCTCTCCACGGCAGCATCCATCTCTTCTTTGTTCTGCGTATTTATACTATTTGTGCACCTTCTTCGTCCTCCATGCACAGTGCCTCTGCATGCTCTTCACCATGCCATGGTTCTGCTCATCGGGTTGTTCACTGCCACTCCACTTTTGCTCTGCTTCGCTCGCTCAAGCCTCAAAAAGAAAAAACTGCATCTCGCTTCTGTCTATGCCTCATCTGTTACTCATCTCTAAGTTTTATCTCACACTGCACATACTGTAATTTTCCCTTTCTTACAGTTCAACTCATTTTTCCTTCAAAACAGCCAACCACGCACAGTCACTGCATGTTTCCTTTAACCACTTCCTCTGCAGTTACACCTCGAATCTTCTTGGGCAAAAACGCACAGCAACTAAATCGCCAACCGTCCAAGAACCATGATTCGGTTCTGCTAACTGAATCGTAACTGATCGATTACCTGTGAGGTGAGACAGTAACCCTTCGATCAAGATTCCAATTAACCAGCACCGTTGGATTAAATCCGCAGGATTTCGTGTTTATCTCATATGCCCACTAGCTGTGACCGAGCGCTAAACAGAATTTGAATTTCATGATTTCGCATCTTGGCATTCCTGTGATGAAGGGTCTCGACACTCCAAGTCGCGATCACTGAAACTCCAAGATGGAGCTTAGCACCGCTAGTTTCTTCCCCTCACGTGACCACCGACGGTGACCACAGGCTGCGCCAAAAGGCGCTTCGTATTTCGCGAACTTATGAACATCATCGAGCCTGATCAACGATTGAGATCTCCAATGATCCGACGGTCCAGATCTCATCACGATCTCGCATATCGCGATTCCTGTGATGAAGGATCTCGATACTCCAAGTCGCAATCGTCGAGACTTCGAGATGGAGCTTAGCACCGCTAGCTTCTTCCCCTCACGTGACCACAGGCTGCGCCAAAAGACGTTTCGCAATTTCACATATCGGTGTTTTTGTCGTGCTCTGATCTATCGCCACGTACCCCTCTTGGATCAACGATCCAGATCTTATCGCGATTTCGCCACTTCACAAGCCTTCTTCATGCCTGATCAACGGTCCACAATCCTTGGTGATCTAACGGTCCAGATCTTTTCGAGATCTCGCATATCGCGATTCCTATGATGAAGGGTCTCAATACTCCAAGTTGCGAACGCCAAGATGGAGCTTAGCAAGTAGCTCCTTCCCTTAAGCCTTCGACGATGTGACCTTGAGATATGACCACTCGCTAATCAAACGAGCACTTCGCTCCTTTGACTTTCCAGTCAACGAAACAATGATCTTTCGCCATGTGTCCTATGGAACCAATGATCCACGACTGTCCTCGATGGACGGTCAGGATTCCTTCACAGTTTTGGAGAGTTGGATGACTCTTGGTCTTATCCACCTTGCAGCTTCACCATATCTAACGGTTGTTGGTCCTTCATAATTACTCCAGATCTGACGGCCCAGATCTTATCGCGATTTCGCATATCGCGAGTTGGGAGGTTAGAGAACTTCCTTCCTTTGACCTTTTAGTTAGCGAAGTGATGATCTGTGACCACGTGTCCTGCCCGAAAATGGACGATCCTCCTTCTTTCGGGATTTTGTAAGCCCGCTTCACCTTGCACTTTAAAGAACGTGCAGGTTCTCCTGGATCCAACAATGGTCGGACCCCGCGCTCCAATCTAACGCCCGAGATCTGTCCTCCATCTACGCGCTCGACCTATCTGAATTCAGATCTAACAGTCATCGAGAATTCTCAATGGGATCCAATGATCACTGTCGCTTCTCCTCCCGAGCTTACACATCCTCCTGACTTGGAATAATTTCTAAGTGTCAAAGGCCTCGACCTTTGATCCGTCTAAGATCCTGAGTAAGCTATCTCTCTTGAGCTTTGGCAATGAGTTAACCTCGTCCCTGGTGCACACCTACGCACTGCATGCGACTCTGCGCTAATCCTCCTGAGCTTACATTGTTCTTGTTTTGCCATCGCTGCACACTCTGATCTTGCCATCAATGACAAGCACACTCTGCCTGTAAACATGCCAACAGTTCTGAGCCTGGGAAGGATTCGTTGTGAGAAATAAGGGTTTACTGCAAGTTTAAAAGTTGATAAGCTTGCAGCAAGGGAATTTTGGAGGGGCCGATCCATTGCTAAGCACCCAAAAGAGGACCAAGCTCTAGAAACTACTATTCGGTTGGAGGATCAAGCCTGAAATTGCCTTCTTGAAGGGGTCGAACCTGCTTAAGAGGGGTCGCACTTGTTGCAAGCTTATTTTGAAGGGGCCAAATTCATGTTTGAGGTTGAAGAGGAGGGTTTGAAACCCTATATGACCTAAAGCATTCACACAAGGAAAGGGACAAGGTTGCAAGCCTTTTCCCATAGGCCAAGGTCATCTTCTAGGTTGGTAGGGTGTTTTAAGGGGGGGGCGAAGGTGCCTAGTGATGCCGCCAGAACTGTTCCAGCCCCTCAAAGAGGTACCGAACCCTACATCAGCCACAACACTGCAGGTCGAGGGTCTATCGAAGCTAAGATAGCTAACAATGGACTGCAAGGAAGGACCAATTCATGCTGGAGACCGTTAAGCCCAGGATTTGGTAATGATCCTATTCATGTGTTGGGATTTTATGAATGTGCCCTATTGTTGGTAGAGATACTCCACCATTTGGTTGTTTCAAGTCGACCTAATTCCCTTATTCATCAATCTAGAAAACCCTAGGTATTTTACAGTAGTATCAAAGCTGGTGATCTTGCCAACATACTGAGGTTGGAAAGATGAAGACTAAGGAGTTCATGGTTGAAATCAAGTGGGAACTAGCGGTAGGCAAGTACAAGCCCTATTATTTGGAGTATCTAACACTGGGTAAAGAGTTTTGTGCAACTGTCTTTGCGGGACTATTGCACCATCAAGTATGGAAGCTAGCCCAAAGATTTAGATGAGGATGTCTTCAATGGCATAAGACAAAGATTGAAGGAAGAAAAGCAAGAAGTACGAGAGGAGTTGGCATGAGAACATTCACATGTGGAGGAGCATGCATCCAGCCATGACAAGAAGGTGAGCAGAGAGGAGGACCAAGCAGTGGTCCATGATGAGACCATTGACACTAGCATGTTGATGGGGTTTGTCACTAGTTCTGATGATGAGGGGGCAATGTCTTGTCCCACCTATGATGACTATGAGGATGACGACATAGCAGCACCTTGTGCACCATTAGCACTATCCTATGAGGTCCATAACACCGGCACCTATGACAGACAGGTTGATGGCACATACATTGAGGATGCTTATGATGACGAGGGTGTGCTAGCACCCATCTATGATGAGCATTCAGCATCCCATCCCACTCTTGACACTTATGAGGATGATGATGATAATGAGGGCACAAGGATACCCACATATGACGGAGGATGGATGTTTGAGAGATCGCCCGAGGACATGGATCTTTCTTTGCAGTAGCCATGTGTGGAGGACGATGTCACGCATGAGTCCCATCATAGCATGGTATCGCCTAGTGCATTGGGTGATGATGATGAGGAGAGCACTCTTACAGATGACGGTCCAAACCATTTGGATGCAGTTGGAGAGAGATCGTTAGCACTACGTGACTTGGAGGATCGCTTGTTGGTGACCAAGGATCGAATCACACAGGTCTTGACCGGGACCGATGGAGCTCGTAGATTCATTGAGGATATGATGCGGAGAGCTCAGATAGAGGAGAGACACAGTGGAGTGGCAGGTGGAGTCACCAGTGCTCACTTACGCATCGGCAAAGAAGCACTAGAGCAGCAGAAGTCAAACTACTTACAGTTGTTTATGGATAGGGACCTTGCTCTCAAGTTTGTTGAAGACAACTTAGGAGAGGTTGAGGAGCTACGTTATTAACTGAACTTGGTACGCTCTTCACCACTTACAATAGAGACTCTGTTAGATTTGGCAAACATGATATAGGCAGGCATGAGTGTCACACATGATATGAGGGAGGAGCCTTTTGTGACGAGTCCAAACGAGGAGCATTCTAAGTCGTCGGTACTCAAGAAGAGCCATGACTCCAAGAGTTTGGATTGTGCCCTTAGGGATCATGTGCCCTTTCTTTTGGAGAGCACATTAGAGGCTCAGGAGATAGTTGATCACCTTCCTTGTGAACTAGCCCGCGAGGAAGTATATGTGTCCATGGATTGGGTGGACAGGAACATGACAGGCATGGACACACTCTAGGATACAAATACAACAATCATCAGCAGAATGTTGGGCTCAGTAGCACACACAAGACACCCGGTGGTACAAGAGGACACAATGGTGTGCAGCAGTATGCAGGGATCTTCATGGGCATACAGTAGTGGGCAGTGGAGCTTTGGAGCGTTTCCTCCAGGGAGACCTCCTAACAAAGGCCTCGAGCGCACCCTTGATTTGAGGTTACCCAGGATCAGAGAGTGGATGGGTGAGCCTCAAGGAGTAGCATACACCTCGATGATCGAGCTTCATCGAGGATGTCAACAGATGAGGATCAGGGAGTCGAATACTCACAAGTTTGTTCCGAGGTATCATAAGGAGATCTTGGTCATGCCCATGGGGTTGACCGACACATTAGTCACCCTCCAATCTTGCAGGCAGCTATCGAGGCAACTTTTGTTGTGGTCTGATTCCCTCAATGGGATATGGGAGGATCACTTGAATCAGTTGAGTGAGACAGATAGCCCTATAGCAGCAACAGAGACCATCCATTGGGACTTGGTGATCAATGTGCATGGTGCATAGTGGGTGTCTCAGACTCTATTAGGGCAATGCACAGAGTTTTTGGCAGCAAACATTGGGAATGGTAGACTTCCAATGTGGTGGTGGGATCCGGGCATTCATCGAAGTGATGAGTTGAGGTTGACGACCGACGAAGCCGAGGTAGTGATTGGTCTGCATCATGATAGGGATGAGATCGGAGTTGTGGAGTTTGGCTTTTCCCTCATGATAACCAGGATCAAGGATAGTCGTGGACTGACAGGCGTTGACTTCACTGAGATGTCTTGGCGGAGTATGATCCATGATAGGGAGTTCCAGGAGAGGAGAGCATAGTTTGAGCATAGCGGTCAGATGGTGATGATTGGAGGGATGCATCATTAGCCCGATGGTTCCTCTCTGCGATTGGCATGGGACCCTGGGATTGCAGTTGTTGGTAGCCCAACAGCTGACACAGATGGGATGGCCAGTTTGCGTTCTCCAGAGTTTACTCTTGGGGTGCGTATGTTTGGTTGCTTGGAGGAGCATTCTTCTAGGGGGTTGATCGAGCCTCGACAGTTTCTGATTGCTTGGCTCATCAGGGATAGTCTGGAAGGTTCTTGGGTGAGCACCTGGCAGATCAGTGCTATGAGTGAAGGGTGTTTCGCATCATACAGGGTAGTTTGGGACCCTGGTGACTTCTCCACTTATGAGCAAGTCCGAAGCAATTTCGCATGGAGGGGTCTTGAGGACAGTGAGTTGTTGTAGTCTTTGTCCATTATAGGGAAAAGGTGGGAGAACGATGATTACCTTTAGGCAGTTGATCGGGTAGAGATGGTGGACCGATGAGCTGAGGGGCATCAACATGACTACGTGAGGTCATGGATTGAATGGTTACATCGAGGAGAGCATTGCAACGATACCACTCATGATAGCTTACAGGCCACCGAGGATCGACAGAGCATGTACAGGCACATGGTGGAGCATAGATGTGAGATCGGATATGTGGTGTACTTGAGGGTGCAGCCACTTAGATCGACTCCATGGAGAAGAGGTGGCGTTGCAAGGATGAGGCCAAACCTCTTTGGTCCCTTCAGGCTGATCCAAAGAGCTAGAGAGGTAGCTTACAAGCAGGGGTTGAAAGAGGTCGCAGTATCTACCATGTGTCCTGCCTTCGGAGGGCGTGGGGACCACAAGTTACTACTTAGTACTCCCATTGAGTTACCACCACTGGATGAGAGGGGACGGATGTTGTTGACTCCAAGGAGGTTTTGGATATATGGGATAGGAGATTGAGGAGCAAGGTGATCAGGGAGTACCGGGTCAGGTGGAGAGATTGGCTAGTAGAGGATGCCACGTGGGAGAGCGAGCATATCTTGCAGCATCCTGGTTTGCGGTTGCTTGAGGATAAGCAATCTCAAGAAGGGAGGATTGTCATGTCCCCTCCCTTTTGACCTCATTAGAGGGAGCGTGTATTAGTCTAAGGGGGCTCCCCGTAGGCTATAGCCCCAAAGAAAGGGAGTTGTGGGGTTAAATAAGTCACCGAGGAGGCAAAGTTTGAATTTTAAAGTGACATGGGGTAAAAAGAAGAATAAAAAGGGGGTAAAGTGACTTTATGTCACCCAACTTAAAGAACAAGTCACCTAAAGTGACAAATGGCAAAAAGAGAGAAGGGGACAAGCAAAGGACAAAAAGTATATCAGGATGAGGGGAGACACATTCCTGATCATGTGAATTTAGTTTTGAACATCTTGTTTCTGCCTTTGGAGGCTTTGCCTCAGGTCTGGAGGCTTTTGCCTCGGGTTTTTTGAGGGTTTTTCACAAAACCCTTGCTTTCTGCTGAGGTTCGGTGGTGCCTTGGGCTCACCCTAGCTCAGCCTTGGGAGAGATCTGCCTTTATCTGTCTATCCAGTTGCTACAGACTTCATTTAGTGGTTGTTCTGAGCCTGGGAGGGATTCGCTGTGAGGAATGAGGGTTTACTGCAGGTTTAAAAGTTGACAAGGTTGCAGCAAGGGAATTTTGGAGGGGCCGATCCATTGCTGAGCACCCAGAAGAGGACTGAGCCCTAGAAACTGCTATTCGGTTGGAGGATCAAGCCTAAAATTGCCTTCTTGAAGGGGCCGAACCTGCTTAAGAGGGGCCGCACCTGTTGCAAACTTATTTTGATGGGGCCAAATTCCTGTTTGATGTTGAGGAGGAGAGTTTGAAACCCTATATGACCTGAAGCATCCACAGAAGGAAAGGGACAAGGTTGCAAGCCTTTTCCCACAGGCCAAGGTCATTTTCTGGGCTGGCAAGGTGTTTTAAGGGGGGCCCAAAGGTGCCTAGAGCTGCCGCCAGAACTGATACAGCCCCTCAAAGAGGTACCGAACCCTACATCAGCCACAATACTGCAGGCCGAGGGTCTATCGGAGCTGAGAGAGCTGACATAAGACTGCAAGGAAGGACCAATTCATGCTGGAGACCGTTAAGCCCAGGATTTGGTATTGATCCTATTCATGTGTTGGGGTTTTATGTGTAGAATTTTCCAGGTCCTTGTTAGAATATTAGGGTAATTTTAAAAACAGCAGTCTCTTTTAATTTCACAGCAAAAACCCTTTAGATCTGAAGCATAGACAGCAGGTATAAATAGATCTATATAAAACAGTGACAGTAGAAGAAAACAAACTTTGATAAATCTCAGATCTTAAAGCAGATTAGATAAAGCTCATTCAAGATTATAGTAAACACAATCTATAAACAACAAACTCGGATCTCAAACAGTGATATGAAAACCCTCTCAAGTGTAATAGCAGATCAAGCAAACAGTGATGTAAGCCCTTTCAATTTTGACAGCAGATCAACAATGATACAAGACTTCTTTTTCTATATGACTGTGGTTCAATAGCAAACAAGGAAGATCACTTGAATTCTAAATAACTCAGATCTGAACTTTCAACAGAAACAAATTAGGAACATACCTGGTAC
>ML778111.1:2129690-2145782 GCA_009831015.1 Picea engelmannii | reverse complement strand
GTAATCACAATACAAGAAGAACCTGATACAAATAGCAACTCCAAATGAAGAAGATATCCAAGCTCTAACTGCCAGAAGCACTCCAGGATGGTGCGCCCCCACTGAAACTGCCAGATCTGCTCCAGAATCCAACTGAGATGCCAGAATGGAAAACCCCTCCATAGGAATGATCCTCCTGCTGCTGTCCTCACTCTGCAACTGACATCAAGGAAATCTGATGGCTAGAAACCTCACCAGGAAGCAAACAGCCTGCCAAAGCCGCGCCCTCCTCAAAGTGAAAATCTCTCCAATAAATAAAGTGTGCAAGCTGCTCCAAGCTGCCATAGATGAAAGCTAGTGGCCTCCTCACTCAATCCTCATGCAACAAACCTCATATCCATCGCTGAAGTACTCCTCTCATGAGCAAAACCTCCTATGAACAATGCGCCCTCCTTTAGCTCCTTTGCCCCTCTTTAGGCAAGAATAGGGTAACCTAGAAATAGATGGATGAGATCAATCCAAATCAATGGATGAGATCACTCCACATAAATATAACTCAAAACCCACTTTTGGGTTAAGTTCCCTAAGTCTACTCATGTCACCTCAAAATCACCAAAAAGGTAATTTAATGTTCACTTTTGCCAAAAGTGACCAAAATGCACTTTATCCAAAGTCAAAGTGCAAATAGACATAAAGTACTAGGACAAAGTCACTAAACCTTCCCACATGTGCTAAGGAGGCTAAAACACATGGGGAACACCTCCCAAGGTACAAATCTCAACATTATGAATGTGCCCTGTTGTTGGTAGAGATGCTGCACCATTTGGCTGTTTCAAGTCGACCTAATTCCCTTATTTATCAGCCTAGAAAACCCTAGGTATTTTACAGGCTATCTTACATTTTGCAAGAATATAATGTTGGGGCTCAACTTTGTCTGTTGATTTGTGTTCTGAATCACGTTTTTCTTTGTTTGAATAACACAATTTTAGCATAATTGTATGCTGAAAATGCAAAAAACATGAAACATACTGATACACTAAAAAATGGTTGCAAAACAGTCTATAGCAAGTGAAAGAGCTTTTACATGAACGAAAAACATAAAAAGTGAAGCACTATAGTCTGTAAACTGAAAGTGGGGCAAATGAAGAAAAGGGTGGCACAGTTCTTGGCACAATGAAAGAGTCCCATATTTGAATTAGAATTACAAACAATAAGACAGGAACATTCTGAGAGTATTCTTAAAGGAAACACATCCCTCGGTTATCTTACATTTTGTAAATGTATAGTGTTGGAGCTCAGCTTTGTCTGTCCATTTATGTTGTGAATCACATTTTTCTTTATTTGAATAACACAATTTTGGAATAATTGTATCCTGTAAATGCAGAAACCTTGTTTTCTAGAGTGCGATAGCATGATGAAACATACTGATACACTAAAAAATGGTTGTAAAACAAACAGTCGATAGTAAGTGAAAGGGCCTTTACACGAACGAAAAACATAAAAAGTGAAGCACTATAGTGTGTAAACTGAAAGTGGGGCAAATGAAAAGTGGGTAGCACACATGAAGAAACCAAAACAAAAATCCTAGCCATCAAGCTGATGAATTCTCTAATGAAATATAGACCTTATTCTTTTTAGATTTTGTGTGATATAAGAAACCAAAACTCCTTTTTTAAACTTCCAAAGCAAACTAATAATTTCAATACCTGATGCACCAGCAGGGGAAGCATCTGGACAAGAACGACCAACCAGCAGCTTTGGATGATAAAGTAGATGTATCTTGGGTTCAATCTCTAAATCTAGAGCAGCACTTTCTTCTGCTAAAGCCTTTGTCTGTTCATCTGTAGCAGACCAAGGAAGACCTGCACCATTGCCAAAAGAAGGAACTGCATCTCCACCTCTTGAAGCTAAACGAGCCATTCTATCCTGGCCAATAGGTTCTTTAAAGATGTAAATCGGCCCCATCTCTGCAAAAAGAGGGCATTGACGACGGCGGCGTTGCAAACCAGCTATAGTAGGAGGAGGATTTGTCCCTATGCAGCAGAATGAAAGTGACTTTGAGATACGAGGAAACTCAAATGGGCGGCTCTCATATAAGCGGCCATCCAAATATAGCTTCAATTCACTTTCTGATTTGCCTAACATACTCTGCTTCTGTATGTGCTCCAAACCAATAAAATACCAACATCGTGGCTTAAATGCATGAGTAAAATGCAAAGAAGCCTTTTTCCCTTTACCACTGCCACATTCAACCACTAAAAACTGACCATGAAAATATGCTTCCACACCTTGATTGTCTGCCGAAAGAAAACTAAAGAGCCTAGGCATGTGTGCTGTTCCTTCCCCAGCAACAGCACTTGCAGCAGCCGCAGCTGACATTGCAGAAGATTTTCCTGATTTTGCCGCAGCAGCTGCAGCTATAGCAGCAGCCGTTGCTGCAGTGTTAAGTGTATCTGCAAAGGATTCAATATAAAGCCATGTTGCAAAAGCGTAACCATTTGTAAATGGCCAGCGGCTCTCTCCTGAACCAAGTAAACCAGAGCTCTCTCCATCAAATTCAAAAGTATAAGCTGGACCATTTGCCTCCTTTCCAGACATGGCCTTCTCCAACGAGAGCGTGAGATTAAGTGCACTGCCAGTAGGGATTGCACGTGGTACAATCTCAAGCCAACGCCGTAAGTCACCAACACTAAGAGAATGTGCACCCAACATCTCAAGACAATCGCATAAAGGACTAGCATCCCAGGTCTGACATTTCTCTGATTTATCAGCATTTTTAGTGAAAATTGTATCTGCAGCTGAAAGCAGAACCCTCAAAAGCCCTGCTGCAGAACACATAGCCCGGTTCCTTGTACAAGACTTCAAAATAATTAGCATCCCTTTTACTAATCGTGTCCTTGGTGACATGTGACCCTTTGTATCATATTCATAAGGAAGCCAGGGAATGAGATCTCCTGCAACTATTGCAGCCCCCGCACTAAGCATCACAGTGGGATTAGAATTCTCACTATCTTCATCGAGACCTTCAACTCCACCCATCTTGGCAAGTAGCACATCCACTACTAAGCCAGACACATTCTCCTTCTCTCCATCGTGCATAAAGCTCTCCTCCCCACAAACAACCCTCCTCAATTTTTGCAGGTTAATAGAATCCGATCCTTGTATTGCAGATTCAATGAGATGCATAAGCTCCGGAGAAGCATCCGGTAAAACCAGCTTATCTTTCCTTTTTGAAGGTGAGCCAACTGGAGAATAGAATCCACTTCCACCATCAGAGGTGACAAATGAGGCATTATAAGAGGAAGGTGAAAATGATTGTGGGCTGTAATTCAAAGATTTTCTGGAAGCAGGACTTCTGAACATATCTTCTTCTATATTTCTGGACAAAGCCTCCCTGCTGAATATGCTACTCTGTCCATCTGGGCTAAATTCTTTTGTTGATTCAGCATCCGAACTAGCATTACCTTCAAGACCTGCGCTTCCTTTTTCTGATGCAGGTGACCTAATACTGTCCTCTTCACTCGCTAATTCAGAAAATCCATTCTTGTCATGAGGATCGTTCAACGAGACCTGTTCAAACTGACTTTCTCCATTTCGTTCCTCGTGATCTTTCAAGGAAACCTGCTCAAAATGATCCTCTTCACGCTCTGTAATCGCATTGCCACCTTCCACAGATTCCCTCCATTCATCCCTCTCACGAGTTGGACTTATATCAGAGACCCAAACTGAACTCTCTCCCAGTTCACCTGCCAATCTATCTGCATTGGTGAGCCCCTCGGCATGGGCAATTGTTTCCGAAGATGCCTCTCTGTTTTCGCCCGGTCTCATTTTATTACCCGACGACCCAGGACGATTGGACATCGAACCCGAACCCCAATTCAACACGTTGTCATCATTCTCACCGTCCATCATCTGCATTGCCGCATTCGCCATTTCGACTCTTCGCAAACCCTGATCTTCTGTTTCTTGTTCCCCAAGCCCCTGTGACTGCGCAGAAGCGGTTTGATGGCCACTGATCGACCTCTCATCGGAATCAATTGAGATCCGATGGGCCTCAGCAGGTGTGCCCATCTGTTCGATTTAAATGCAATGAAATTATATGATATGACAAATATAAACGAGTACCTGATGCATCTCTTATCTAACCAAGCATTTAAATGAAATGAAATGATTCCCTAACGACAATGCCTCGGCACTCACTGAAACAATTATTCCATAAAAAAACCAAGAAACCCCGGAGACACAGAATCCAAACTCACCTGATACGAAGAAGCTGGATCCTCTCAATGCAAACCACTAGGGATTTCCAGAACTTGGATAAAAGGATCCTTTCTGCGGCACAAACATTAAAGCACTCTTAAAACACAAATTACGAACGCATCATATGAAATAATGTGTTATGTAAATTAAATTGCCACTTCCAAAAAAACCGAACTAAGTAAAACTCGACGAATTCCGCGACATTTTACCTCGTATTTTCGCGGATTTTCAAGTATTCGGCTTCTGCGCTGAATAGGAACTCCTGCGAGCCCAAGAGTTTCGGAAATCCAGTGTTCTGTTAGCCGATCAATCGAACCCTGGGACCCTGACGTCCGCGTTGTATGTATGATGCGATCAAAAATGGTGTCACAAACCAAATCCTGCGCTTTGCTCGGGCGCTTATTTATAGGCCCGTTCCGTATAGCCGGGAAACATCTAGCAGTTTCGTACTGAACGATAAACCGCCTCTCGGAGGCCCTGTGGTTTATGACCGCGTTGACGAAGAGCAGTAGAAATGGGCCGTTTCGCCGGTAAGGGTTTGCTAAATCTCGATAATCCAGCAAAGGGGCCGCCTTTTCTTCTTTTTCCCACACTTTGTGGCTATTTAATTTGTACCAAATAGAAACTGATGAATACATTTTTAAATATTTATAAAGTAATAGATAATTACATTTTTAAATATTTATAAAGTAATAGATAATTACATTTTTTAAATATTTATAAAAGGGGTTGTAAAGTATAGGCAGGCCCCTATGGGTAAGAGGCAACCACTCTTTTGTTGATGGAACTTAGAGGTGAAGCAATTAATTTCTACTGTTCAACCTTTGGGTGACAAGGAGATTGTCATAATTTGTTGGATTGTGGTTGATTGGTTGCTATTATTATGATAATGATTTTAAATATGATATTCTGTGTTAAAGTTAATTAGATTTGATAATTTTATTAAAAATGGTTATGTTTAATAATGTGAAATTAAGATAAATAGAAAAAATATATATATATATATATATTTTAAACATTTTTATATTTATTAAATATTTTTTATTGAATTTAATAATTTATTTAAAAATGGGTTTTTATAAGTATTATTGTAGAATTAATGTTAATTACACTCCATAAAGTTTATATGGAAAAATAAAAATTCCCTCGTAAAAAGAATGGAATGCTTTTATAGCACACATCAAAAGTGTGGTTTGTTATTATGGTGCTTCATAATGTGTTTTATTTGTTTTTATGGCAATTCATAAATGTGTTTTGTTTGTATTGTGGCATTTAATGAGGGGCATAACATTCAATTTTATTATGGAAAAAAAAATATTAAAATTATTAAATGATAATTAATTTATAAGTCATAAAGTTTGAAAATTTTAAATTTGAACATTTATTAATTAAGAAAACAATGTTATGGAAAAAGTTGTTCAACTTTGATCCTAAACAATGTGTAAGTATGTTAAGAATTACATTAATTTAATTTGTTTTGATAATAGCAATGTTGGTTATAATATGTTTTAATGTCGATAGTGACTTGTTATGTTGGTTAAAGTGGGTAGTTAATATAGCCTTCACCAAGGTTCAAGGTCTACCAAGTGACATCCTTGCACTTGTAGATGTTCATTAATGCACGCAATCGTAGTGGGGGCTAAGTGCAAGTTGATACAGGTGGATATTGGTGGCCATCTGCCTATTCCACTTGGACCCCCACCATTGTTTTTTTTAGTTTTTCAGTTTCCTTAATTGTAGCACAATTTACTATTTTTGGCAGTTTTTCAGGTTTTGAACTTTCGAAGTCGTTTTGAGGCCTTAAATGACATTTTTTGGGCATCAAACCTCATGCAAATATGACTCCATTCCAAACTTGATAAATGTTGTCAGCAGTTGTAGTCATCGGATAGATCTTTCTAACGATGTATCGCGTGGGTCAAACGGAGATAGTATGCCAAAGTTACGACCCCGGGAAATTGATGTACAATTTACTCCGACGAAGCCCATATTCTGGCATTTCATCTCCTAGGGTTAGGTTTTTGGATGTTTAGGGTTTTCCATTGTTTCTCAATAATATATAGGCCGTCGAGCCTCATTGTAACACGGAGTTTAGAGGCCTATAGCTGCCACATCTCTTCTCATAGATAAGCTACCAGCGCCCTAGCTAGTTTATTTACATTATGTCTATAAACAAATTTCAATTCTTTGATATAAATGAAATGAAGTGTTATTTTTGTTGCATCTTTGTATTTATGGTTATTTGTGTATTTTGTTGCATTCCTGCATAAATTCAGATCGCAAGTCCTCATTGACTTTGGCATAATAGGTATCCCTCCTTTCTTGATACTTGTCTGAAATGATCTTTCGTTCTTCTTGTTATTTTGATTAGGTCATATTGACTCCCTTTTATTGTGATTGTTCATTAATGTTGCATCTTTGAGGAAGCCAAAATTGATCAATGGTGCTTCATTAACCACTTCGAGAACATTATGTCATCATGAGTTCATTGCCCTCAAAAAGTCACAGATGGTAAACTTTGTATCATTGTGTTTGTGCTACAAACACAATGATAGCACAATATGCTCCAACAATAAAGGTGTGTGTTGGTTGTCCAGTGGCCATGAGAGTGCCCATCAATCGCATTGTTGAGTGTAAACATTAATATTGAGTCACATCATTATTTGTCTATTAGTAATGGTCTCGCTTTCATGTGGAACAAATGGATTGTAATGTACCTAGGGAGAATAATGTGGGGTACTTAAGGAGGTACCCAAGAGGATAATGAATGTAATGTGGGCATAATCATGGAATATACCCACTATGTAAATAGAGGAAATAATATAATAATGAAGGATAGTTGGCACAGACCCATATGAATACTCATGAAAAAATATAAATACACATGAGTATCATTACATCCAGACATGTTGAGTATTTTATTATAACAAGCATGGCATGTGAAGTGGTGTCTTCCATAAGGAGTATTTGATGGTGTCACCCTACCTTAAGGGTTCTCTCTGCATTCTTGTGTTTATTATTGTGTGGATGTATTTTTGTTATTTTGAAGTTAACGGTTATCCTTTCACTTTCATTTACCAAGGTTTATTACAAGTGGTATCACAACCCTTTCTTGGGCAAGAAGTGGAAGAACTTGTTTTTCCCTTTTTGCAGCTTTTTCAAGGGCCACATTACATTCGTTATCCCCTTGGGTACCTCCCTAGGTACCCCATCTTATCCTCTCGATGTACATTACATGGATTTGTTGTGAAACCCCTTTATCCATGTGTGAGAATATTAGTAAATTCAATATGCATGGTGCTCAATGCATGTCCTTGCTCTTTTGCTCATCGAGCACTAGGTTGTAACACATAGCCTTTGGATTCCATGCTTAGGCTGTGTAGTTGAATATTTATCTGCTTAAGGTCTTAAGCGTCCCTTTGCTCACTAATGGGTAATTTATGCTTGGTACATGTGTTTTCAACAAGCATTTATTCTTGTCATGGCATTATTCCTTTCTCAACATTTTTGGTGCTCAACAACCTACATTCCATGTTGACCAAGCAAATGTTCCTTTGCTCATTGGGTTTACACTTAGTCAATTTTTGCCTTCTTCATTTTCCTTTGCTCTTTTTGTTTAGCAATAGTACCATGCTTTGTTTGTCGCTTCCCTTGTTACTATTCTCATTGCATGATTTTCCCATGTGTTTGATGCTTGATGGATGCCTTCACCTTTCTTTTCACCAAGTACAAGTCCTTAATTTGTCATCGAGAAGGGTTTTGAGCAAAGACATTTCATTGGATGATTCAATACTTAGTAAAATTCTTCCTTTCGCCCTTGGATTTTCATGCTCTAGATTTTTTCTTGGCCTTTGATGCAAGCCTATGCTCGCTACTTTTTATCACATGCTACTTGTCATTCCTCAAAGCATACAAAATCTTATCATTGTAAGGAAAGACTCCCAAACACAAATCTCTTTTATTATTAAATAAATATTTGGTAATTTTATGCAATCTTTTACCTTTTTACCATGCTTGGCATCACGCTTGATGTACTTCCTTTTATTTGCTTCATTTATTGTCCCAACCCTTTTTCTCAACAGAGACCTACTTGACTCACCATTCAACTCATCTCAACAGAGACCTACTTGACTCACCATTCAACTCATCTACATAGAGACCTACTTACTAACCATTCAACCCATCGAACATTGGATCATTGACACCTAGCAAGCAAAGGCTCTTTACTTAGTGTTTTCTACTTATTCAATTTTCTTGTTTTAATAATAAATTAACTTAGGACCTTAAAAATTTGACTTCTACTTACAGTTTAATCATGATGAATCCCAAATGTTTGATCGTGATGAATCCCAAAACAAATTCCTCATCAAATTCATGGCTTTCCTGCAATATTTGATCACACGTCAAAGATTTATCTTTGTTAAGTTTGAATTTAGATACCTTCTTCAAACTTATCATGCAATCTAAGTGTTGACACCTTTTAATGCTAAATATGGGCATGTTAGTCTTGTGACAATAAGAGGAAACTATATATATATATATATATATATATATATATATATATATATATATATATATATATATATATATATATATATATAAATTGACATTTTAACATAGTCAAACAACATAATTATTTAGGTGTTCATATCAAGTTAACATACATGTACCTTCCAAAGGAGCCAACTCCTAGTATGCAAGGTCTTACCTCTAACAATGTCACGTGAGGGTGAAAGGGAAAAGTGAATCAAGTAACTAAATTATGGAAGAAGAATCAGTGCCTTCGTCCACATCAGAGGAAGCAAGACAATTGGTATTACTAGAGCATTAACCATCCTAAAACAAGTGGGTTGAGAGGACTTAAATCGTAAAGAAAAGGGAGTTGAGGACTCATAGGATGTGTGGAAGTTAAGAGTGTAAACATATTAGATCCACTGCTAATAAATGCAGTGACATAGAGCATATATTTAGATGTTGTTAAGTGTCAAGTCAACCCATGGACCTGACTAAACATTGCTTATAATTAGGTAATCTAAGACAGTAGGGGTGAAAAATTGAAACCAGAGCCAAAAATGGATAAATCTACATGTAATTGTGCACACGTAAAATTATCGTTTTGACAATATAAGTCAATGTGTTTCTATTTACTAGGAAAAATAATGATTAATTTGAATGCCATTACGATGGTAAACATCCACTTTTACAAAAGTAAACAATAGACAAAATAAATGCAACAAAACAATTTAGTTCCTTTTGCATTATATCCTATTGTTACCACTGTTTCAAAGAGTGGAAATGAGCATCGACTTTATTTAATACTTTTTTGAAATCAATAAAATCTCTTAAGAGCGAAAAAGTTAAGATTCACATTAATTTGTTACGCAAATGTTTATAAAATTTATATTGACTATGATTATGAAATCAAATCTTGGATCAAAAAATTACACCACTACATATACTAAATACTAAAGATGACACATTTTTTTGTTAAAAATAATGATCATAATCAGTTATTGATTTTAATACCACATACCTTTAAGAAAAGAGTTAAAGGTAATAATTAATAAACTCCATCATTTTTAACAATTCTTTTACTTTGAAATGAAAACATTTAATTATTGGTTTAAGCCTAATCTTTCCATATAGATATACTTCTCTACCCATATTTATATAATATCAACTTTGTTTCCATGAAATTGAAAAGTTGTACTTAATCTTTCATAATCACTACCATTCTTATATAATATCAATTTTATTTCCACGGAATTGAAAAGTTATACTCAATCTTTCTTAATCACTACCATTCTTAGAGAATACTTTCCCACATACACCACATTTTATGTTACCTTACGTTCCATGTCCACCACTAGGTTTTTCTTTTGATTGCTACATGTAAGTGTCTATAAATCTAATTCAATAGGATTTGATTGATTGTTGCATTCCTCCATTTGTTGTTTGACTTTGTTGGTGATTAGGTTGTTCTACTCCATGTTCTAATAGCTTTTTGCTAACTTCTTACTCCATATTGTGATAGTTTTTGCTAACTTTTTAGGTATTATCATGTTTTTTAAAGCAATATGAATGAATACTAATGTGATGGTGAGAACATTGAAATGGAAAGGAAATTAGACCGTGTTCTTTATTCAAAGCTATATGATTTTAGGCATTGTTGTAATAACCTACTTTATACACTTTCAATCATCATTGTTCAGTTGTTTAGCATTTTGCTCTTAGCAATTTTAGTTGTTTAGAATTTTGTTCTTAGTAATTTTAATGATTGAGATTTATTTAAAAACTCAAAGAGAGGGTGAATGATAAAGGTCAATCATTATTCAAAGAGAAGGTAATGGTAAAGGTAGACCATTAGACCATTACATTAGTGTATATATTTATTAACTCATTATTATAACAAACTAATGTATGCATAGATTAGGTTAGCATTGGCAATTGGGCGGGAACTCTTTTCTCAACAATGGCGATTGGTATAGTGGCTAGTAAGACGACCGAGGTGGAGGAGTGGAGTAGAGCTATGATTATAGAACCTTTCTCGAGTAGGATTCCAGGCCACTACTATTGAACTTTGTTACTTATTTCTAGTTTTGAGGCCCAACTGGTTACTTCTTGTTTATTTAGATTCTTTAATCTTTGTCCCTTATGATTTTTACTGGCTTTTGGCTACTCTCTTGTCTTCTCACTCCTGTTTAGAATAGCGACTGATGGTTTTTGTCCTTTTTAGAAACTGGTAGTTATTTCCCTCGGGGGTTGAGTCTCTGCAGTTTGGAGCTATTATTATTGCCATTAATTTTTTAATTTCTCCAACTAACATCTATGGCTCTTATCAATCTTCTCCTATTCGTATGGGGATAAGGGATTAGTGGAGATATAGGTGGATCTTATGGCCACTTAGATAATGCCAGGAGTGGAAGCTCATGTCAACACATAAATGAATGTGGCTAACAAGGAGCTATGGAGGGAAGCGGGTCTATTTGACAAGATTGATACAATGTGCAGAGCTTCTGACCCTTTTATTCTGTCCTTTACTCACTTCACCTTCGAGCTCTAGTCTTAATCCTAATACTTCACATCTTTCAAAGGAAAACCCTGCGCATTTACTGGGTTTTGCACCGATGGTTGGTAAAACGCCAGAGGCACTGTGGAGGGAAGAACATTGTAAGGGGGAGAACCCTCTTTCGCACTCAAAGGAAGGTAGAAGAGTAGTTTTTTCTACCCGTGTTGGCAGAAGACAATGGAAGGCTAAGAAAACCATTCACAAAATGGTCCTAGGATCTGATGTAGGCTTAACTGAAACTTGTAGTCTGTCTATGTGCGGACTTGTTGGTAGACTTTCTTACAGCTATCTCTGCAAGGTTTCATTGTTGGATTGGGTTGAAAACATTTGGAAGTTGTTATTAGGATATAAGCTAGAATTTGTCAGACTCACCAAAGGTTGGGTAGGCCTTATTTGCAACAAGCCCGAAGATACGACATTACTTATGTCTAAGAAGTGGGCTCTAGCCTTATGTTAAAGCAATGGCGCTTAGCTTTCAATCTAGACACTGAATATTTCCAGTACCGACACTTGTGGGTAATGATTCCTGGTCTACCCCTCCAATTTTGGAACAAAGTTGCTTTGGTCATTATTGGTAATTCTTTAGGCACTTTTATATCATTGGAGGAAAATTTACTCACGACTTCCAGCAGAAATATTGGAAAGATATTGGTGGAGATGGATGTCCACGAGGGATTCCCATAACTCATTGAGATTGATTGAAGAGGCAGGAGGATTACCCAGAGATTAGATTACCTCATAATCCCTTTTCGTTGTAGTATTTGTCAGAAAACGGGTCACCTGGGAAGGAACTGTAAGGGTAGGGGTGAAGACAACGAAGTCTTAGAAGACACAACACTTCACAGAGATTTAGAAGATCTCGAGGAGGAGGGTTTATCATCTTGGAATGAATGCAACTATCATGGGACAACGTCGTCGTCCTCGTTGGTTCGAGAGGCTTCTGTAACTGGTAAGATACAACTATATTGTCTGATTTTGTATAACTCTCTATCATTACTGGAAAAATCTGAATTGAATGCCTCCCCACTATTGAACTCTTTACTTTCTATTGAGGTACCTTCACCGGGGAAGGGGAAGGATGACTCTTTCTTTAGGCCTGTAACTTCTCCTCCCCATCAGGACCCTAACTTTACGCTATCTGGAGACTGTTATTTTTCCCATTGTGAAGGACTCTATTCGAGAGATTCCTCCCACTCCATTGTTGAGACCCTCTCTCGTGTTGAAACACCCTTCTCTTGAAACTCTACCCTACATGCCAACTACGGTGCTTCCTACCCCTTCTTCATATGATGAGCTAGTAATAATTCTAGGGTATCGAGAATCGGAGGATGGAGAGTCTTGATTAACGTAGGTACTTGACTCGTTGATTCCTTACCTCGGAGATCGTAACTCTCCATCACATAAGCCCCCACAACTGCCTTCTTTTTTTAGCAATGCGATTATTAACCCAGTCTCGTTCACTGGAGAGGTTAATACCTCTGTTTAAAATTGTGCTGACCCCTCTAAGGAATTCTCTTGGTCTAGTGGAATTTCCATTGAGCATTCCCCTATCAAGACCAGGAGCACAAAAAAGAAATTACAGTCACAGTCGAGTAATCCTTTAGTTTTAGATCCCTCCTCTTCAGACAGTGGGGCACTTAGAGCAATGAAGGCCCTAGCAAGGGCCAAATAATGATTTTGTTGTCCCTAAACCATAGAGGGATCAGAGGCCCCCTTAAAGCAACCTCTCTTTGGCAGGTTTTGGATACTACCTAGCCCAATATTGTATTCTTTCAGGAAATGATGGTTACTGATAAAAAAGCTCGGTCATTCACCCAGTGTTTTTGTCCGTCTTGGGTTATAAGTGCAGTGAGCTCGGTGGGCACATCTGGTGGTCTGTTGGTGATGTGGGATCCATTTTATTTTAGCCTGACTCCTTTCCTTACTTGTGGTGGAATATTGTTAACATGTTTGATTCTTGCTACTAAAAGGAAGATTAACTTATTGAATGTGTATGGTCCGTGCTTGGAGTGCAAATTATTTTGGACTACTTTGGCTAATGATGGACCGCTTTCTATAAAAAACATGGTGATAGAAGGGGATCTTAACCTTACGCTAGCTACTGGAGAAACTTGGGGAGGATCCTCTTCTTTAGGTTTACTTCCCATCTTCTTCAGCTCCCTCTTTCATACGCACAAATTAGTAGACATTCAACCTGATAAATTAGTCCCAACGTGGAGGAATGGGCGCACGAGTGCTGGTTTGATTGTCAAAAGATTGGATAGGTTCCTGCTCTCGGAGGGTTTACTTTTGAATGCTAGTTTGTACCACACTTGGGTGGAACTCCCTTTTGTGTAGGACCATGTGCCAATATTATTACAGTTGGAGAACCTCTCACTTCCCAAAGCTTATCCCTTCAAGTTTAATTCACAATGGATTCAAGAAATCGACTATAATATCAAAGTGCCAAAACTCTGGAAGGACCCGAAATATCTTCAGGAGGAAGATATTCAACGCCGATTCACCTGGAAGCTAAAGGATCTTAAGTTGATGACTAAAAGTTGGGCTAAAGCAGCGAGAGAACGGACAGTGTGGGAACTGGAGCAACTGAAAAATAGTATCAAGAATCTTATTTATCACAATCCGGAAGGAACTTTTAGCCTTTTGGTCGAGACTAAACTGATAGAATTGCAAACAAAAAGAAACAAGATGCTAAAAGAACAGGGAGAACACTAGAGAACCAAAAGTCGGGCAATTTGGATTAAATGTGGAGATCTTAATACAAAATTATTTCACCAGTTTGCTAATCAGAGGAGAATTAGCAAACACTTATGGGAGATCAGAGATGATTCTGGTTTGATTCACAAAGGTCAAAAGGAGATTATCAAGGAGGCAGAAAATCATTTTAAGAGTATTTTTAGCTCTATGGATAATGCAACATCAAATGAACAGGTGGAGGTGGCGAGACTTTTTCCAAGATTGATAAGTGATGAGGAAGCTAGAGATCGATTTGTGCCGATCACAGTAGCGGAACTAAAATCGATCCTATCACATTTCAAAAAAGATAAGAGTCCAGGCCCGGATGGCTGGACAGTGGAATTTTATACTCATTTCTTTGATTTAATCAAAGATGATCTTTTGGCACTTGTTGAGAATGTCAGGACTGGTGGGCGCATGGCAAGGATACCCAAATTGAATAAACCAAAACAATTTGGGGATTACAGGCCTATTTCATTGTGCAATTTAGTAACATTATTTCAAAAGTAATAGCCAATCGTATTAAACCATTTCTTTCCAAGGCACTTTCGTCAGAATAGTTTGGCTTCCTTGAGGGGCGTCGAATTCATGATGTGATTGGAGTTGTGCATGAATGCATACACAGTATAAAAAAGAAAAAGAAAAAAACTCTTATCCTAAAGCTCGACCTCCAAAAAGATTACGACTGTGTGCATTGGCATTTTCTGAGATTGATTTTAATCCAAGGCGGATTTGGCGTGTTGTTGACAAACTGGATTATGTCTTGTGTGAGCTCTGCATCGCTGGCTATTCTGGTAAATGGCGAGGCCACAAATTTTTTTAGAAGTGGGCAAGGTCTCCGACAGGGATTTTCTCTATCACCACTTTTGTTTATTCTGGTGATGGAGAGTCTAAGTTTGCTTATTAAATCAAGACAGAGAGATGGTTCCTTGTCCAGAATTGAAGTTTTCAGACTCACTAAGATCCTTCATCTTATTTGTTGATGATGTTTTACTTCTAACTCTTTCTTCAGTGCAGGAATGGGCAGTGATCATGGAACTTATAAGTAAATTATGTATGGCATCGAGATTAAAGGTGAATCCCATGAAATCTATAGTACATTACTTGGGTATGTCTGAGACAGAACTTGCCCCTTTCAAGCTTTGTATTCCATATAATTTTATGGATCTTTCAGTGGGATTTAAGTATCTTGGGTATTACCTCAAAGCTAGATTTAAAAAATCAGAAGATTGGTATTGGCTTATAAACAAAGTGGAAAAGAGAATCAACCACTGGAGCTATAGATGGTTATCATTGGGGGGCAGGTACACTTTATGCAAAGCAGTCTTGGAGAGTCAACTAGTTTACTGGTTCTCATTGGCATTAGTTCTGCAGTCCATTCTCCACAAATTACGAAAATTATTATATAACTTTCTTTGGAATGGGAGTGCGGACACAAATCATTTCCATCTAAGCCGATAGGAGACTTTAGCCCGCCCTAAATGGTTGGGGGGTTGGGGTTTGCTAAACATTTACACTTTCAGCAAAACATTGGCTGTGTCAACGCTCTGGAGAGTTTTAACAAAGAAAGGACTATGGCAATCGGTTTTAAAGGAGAAGTACCTACCCCATATGTTTGTGCAAAATTGGCTTCGTTCTACGACTTTCCAACACCATTCGACATAAAAAATTTGGAATAGTCTATTAAAGGTGATACCACTAATTACAAATTGGCTCAGCTGGAAGTCCGTGACTGGTCACCTGGTCGACTTAGGTAGAGACAGGATCCTAGGTATAGGAGAGGCATCTATTTTATTTGATTCTCTGTTAAATGCTCTTAGTCTAAAATGAGTTTTAGTTCTAGCTCAGGCTAGGAGCCCACAAGACCATGATTCATTTATGACCTCGTGGCTTAACAGTAAGGAGCTGGCTCTCATAGGTAACAAGGCAGAGGAATGGGACAGGTATCGATGAGCTCTACAAGCTGCGGGAGTAACTCTAACTGACAATGAAGATGAGTTTATCTAGACGGGAGGGGATTCTTCTGGTTACCTAACAACAAAGAATGC
>ML778111.1:2014250-2114814 GCA_009831015.1 Picea engelmannii | reverse complement strand
GACGAAATTGGGTGTTGTATAATTCTTTATCGGACTCAAATGCAGATTGGAAAGCTCTCTGCTTCTTGTTGTATTCCCGAAAATGAATAGTTTCTTCTAAGGAGGATAATAACGAGCACCTTCACGGTTCATTTATTCAATAATGCATTGTTGTTGATTGTTTTCTGCAAATGTTTCAGTTTGTCATTTTTGTCAATTTTTATTTGAAGGAAATGATTATAAATTAATTATGAATTCAATTATAGGAGCATGCTTATGAACATCTATACACAAACAAGTATGTAATATGATTTGATTTTGTAAAATTGGAACTACTTTTATTTTACACATTGAATTATAAACATGTAATTGATCCAACTACTATTAGATAGGACCGTTGTTGCTCTTTATAAATAGAATTACACTTGTATATTAGAATAGACATGCATTTAGAACTTAGCCTAGCTTAGATGAAAAGTCTCTCTACGAGGAGCAATTCATTTAGTTAACGACAATCAAGCCCATATACCCGTAAGGGTTACTATTCAAACGAGAGTGGGTCTAATTTGGGACTTTCCATCAGACAATTCTCCCTCATACTGACGTTGGGAATCCCCCCCCCGCCACACCAACACATTCATTCATGGACCATTCAAAAACTCTCAGGATTATCCCAGAGGAATGTTGAAATCATAAAATCAATCTCAAGTGTTGCTTTGTTGACTTTCTGGAATATTTTGTTACAATGCCCAAAAACAAGCCTTTGGAATAGATTAGAAGAGATAAGGGTTCCTTTTGAATTGAGAGTTGTCATAGTAAACCTATATGAGAAATATCGTAATGTACCCTTTGTACCAACATGAAAATATGGATTGTTGGTCTAATAAATCAATGATGACAACAAAATGTAAAATTTCTCTACAATGAAAGACCATTCTCAAAACCCTTCTTCTATGAATGCAACGACAATATTTGGCATTGCTTCAAACTTTATATGCAACATCTAGATAAAAACTCTCTAATCAACACAAACCAAGTTTCAAAATCTCCATTCGATTTGAAACTAGTAATTCACAATGTGCAACATAACACATTTTCGAGAGGATGACAATCAATCATAAATGGCATAACAAAATCACCATATGCATAATTATCTATTTTACAGCCTCAATCCATCTTTGAAGTTCATCAAATAGCCTCAACTCATCACACAAAATCTCATGTAAGGAGGACTTGTTCACTTTCAAGGATGGAAATCCTAGGGTTTAAGGTTTAATGTATTCAAACTCATGCATTTCACACCATATTCATTGAACTGAGAATTATCATTCATCATTTTTGTCATAACCCCAATAAATTAACTCATTGCTCAATGTGCTTCTTGACTCATTCAAATATGCATAGTTACACAACATGTCTCATCCTTCACACGGTAAACAAAACCGGTCTTGAAACCAAATCATGACATAAACTATCATATGACAAAGGTAAACACCTCTTAGCATCCTTTAGGATCATTCACATCTGTTACAAAACAATCTATGCACAACAAACACAAGTTATTAAGGGCATGGGGGAAATGACTACTTCCTCCCTCCAAGGAGGCCAATAAATACCAAATAATGATATAAACCATCACATGGATAATTCAAACACCTTATTGCATCCCTTCAAATTCATATTGGTTAAAAATTGATCTATTCACAACAAACACAAATTATTAGGGGTATGGGGAAAATGACTATTTTCTTCCTTCAAGTGGAAAATGTAAGTAAATAGAGAGAATGCAATCAATACAAACACTCATTAGACATCATCACACTCATCAATAAATTTTATTTATCATTCTTTATAATTATTAACACTTTAGGCCATCAAATGTATCCTTAAAACTCAAAATTTCATCAAAAGGAGGACAAATAAGCCACTACAATACTTATTCACAAGTTATATAAAGTAAACTAGCATGTGTATGGGGTGATATTTAGTTTTCCATGGACAAATAGAATGCATCACACTATTGTCCTTCACAAAAGTAGTGTGCATTTCCCAAAATGCTTAGAAAACGAAGAATCTAAGCTTGCAAAGGCTACAAGAGATCTTTCGAATTAAACCATTGAATGAAGGCTAGTCAATTCAAGGCTTGAACGTCAATAAGTGTTTATAGTTCATTCAAGGAAGTGCATGACAAGAATATATCCTTAAACCACTCAGACGTTTTCCAAGGAAGTTGATATGCACACATATGAAGAAGGTTCCATAATTCCACTTTTAAAAACAAGATTACATAGCAAGTCAGGTAATGATCCTTGGAGTCCATAATTCCCAATTTATCAACCTCAAATAAGCAAAGGACCCATTCTCTGAATCAATCCTTTTGTCAAATAGTTAGTATGTGTTAGTCCTTGAATTTGTCATGACTTTTTCATCCACAAATTACCCTTTTCTAGCATGCTTTATTTGCCCTTTTTTTCCCCTTTGACTCATTTCTTCTTTTAGTATTTTTTTCATGCATTGGTGAGATTAAGTTTGAATTAAGATTGTTTAGAGTATCTCCCATCATGATTTAGAGTCGTTTCTTGTTTAAATTTGAAAAAAAATGAATTAAAGGAAGGCGCTACAAGAATACCGTTATTCTTGTAGCACCTGAAATCATCATTATTCCAAATGTGCCAAATCCTGAAAGATCGTGTCAGAAATTTTCTGAGATCATGCAGAAGGATCAAACATCCTTATGATTCTAATCAAATCATGAAATGAGGTTAGGTAATGATTCAAAGAGATCAGGTTTTGTACTTTCCAGTTCTACGTCGAATCGAGGGTTCCGGGCCATGATATGAAAACACGAATTGTCATGATTCAGTTTGTGTTGATTTCTAGTTTATAAAATAACAAGTGTTCTGCAAATAGAAAATATTCTTCCAATTGCTCATTTATCCAGGAGATTCCAAATCTATTGTTGATCTGAAACCCTATCAGTTATAGGTTATGGCTCCTAAAAAGGGTGGACAGATCAATCGATTGGAATGATAAGGGGTGGAATTACTCAAAGCCTTCCTTGAAATCTTGCATAAATTCAAGAATGTTGGGTGATATGAGTTCTTTTGTACATTCTAGGGGTATCACGAAGGCATCTCCATGATTTTTGCTCAGAATTTCAATGGCTACGAAACAACATTAGGAAACATGTCGATTCATGTTACTGAACATTTCATTGCAGTTGCATGTAGAGTGTCAATGTATGAAGAGAGATGGTGGAAGAAAGATAAGCTACTTGTTAATTAGTCAATTGGTTTCTTGTTCCAGAGCACCATGACCCGGATTGGAGCCAGGGTATTCCACAAAAATGGTTGAAAGAGGAATGTCAAACTACTTTGTCCATAATTCGAAGGTACATTACCTGCGAGGGACGGTTTTCAACTATTCACTGTTATCACATATGATTATTAATGCATTTAAATGGTGATAATACTTCGTGTTTACCCTTTTATTTTCTGAAGAGTCTAACAAAGATTTCAAAAAGGGTTTATACTCATCCTAAAAATGCTATCAAGAGCTTGTTTCATCAAAGCTTAATCAAAACCCTGGTTCTGCATGGATTAAGTGAGGTTCGAATTTCTTGGAATGAATTGTTGAGTTCATTAAGACTAGAAGAACAAGGATCTAAACATAAAAATACTCCAAAAAGTAAATCTACAACCTCAAAAAATGAGAAGGAATGCTTCTAAAAGTTTTGCAAAGTCACAAGGATACCCCTCTGTATCTACAAGAACTAGGTCTAACAAAAGGAAGCTCCAACTGCAACAAGAAGTTGAAATCAAACAAGAATCTGAATCCCATATTTATGAACATGGATATAAGAGTTTTGACAGAGTTTGTACAAGGAGGATGGCAAAACAAATAACAACACAACTACACGAAGTTAAGCCAGAACCTGGAAAAGATTATAGTGATGAACCTGTAAAGAAGAACATTGATAAAAAAACAAAGTAACGTGGAAAAGGGTGAAAGAGTTCCAGATTACAAAAGCGCACCTAAAACCAGGGCAACTAACAAACTCAGACTCAATTCCAAATCCTTATTCAAACTTTCTTTGAAGAAGGAAAATTTCATTGTGATCGATGATGATGACGATGAGAAAATTACACAGAAAACAAATGAACTGTTACAAGTGCCAAAGACAATCAGTTCTAAAGATGAAATGAGAACAAGAAAGCCCAAGCTGTCAATTTTTTTAAATCAACGTGCACTCGAGGAATATTATAGTGGACATAAAAAAATATAGGGGATGCATTAGCAAAGCAAAAGATAAAAAATCTGCATGAAAAAAAGGCGCTATTGAAACATTCATGTAGCTTGTTGTTTTTTTCCCGTTTTAGACACCAACTTTGGGAACGTTCTCCGTGAAACCGGAGACAAATTTTAAAAAATTGGAAAAGGTTTTTGTCAAGAATGGACTGATTTAGAAAACCTCTCTCCATTTTGCAAAATCTATCATGGTTCAAGAGATTCAAATATATCTTTGAGGCCTATTTTTCATGATTTTGCCAAAATCAGTTTCCTGTTTTAGACACTAATTTTAGGCACGTTTTTCGAGAAATTGGAGATGAATGTTAAAACTATGGAAAAGGTTTTTGTCAAGAATGGATTGATTTACAAAAACCTCTTTCAAGTTTTACACAACTATCATGGTTTTGGAGATATGAAGAGATATTTGGAGCCTATTTTTCAGGAATTTGCTAGATTTATTTTCCTAAAATAACTGATAGACAACAGTTGATGAGCCACCTCATCAATTTGACTTGGAGATCAGATCTTATCTCCTTCTTGATTATTTGAAACAATAAACTAAATATGGATGAGGAGGTTTTCAGATCCATTTCTTTTGGATCTTGATAATTATGTACTTTTTGTATATAAACTCCGCAGAAGGAGAAATTAGGGAAGTAGGAGTGGTGATATTATAAAAGACTCTGTTTCTGATTTAAAGATGGGACTTATTTCATTTTTCACTAAATGAAAATGACTATCTAATGGTTATACTTCTCTTCGTGTCTTCTATTCTTGCTTTTCTTACTTAAATGCATGTTTATCTTTGCAAAAGCAGTTGATATATCTTGTTTATGATTAAAGCCAATGAAAACTTTACAGATTGCTTTCTCATTGACTGAATTGTATTTAAGTAGATGTTTCTTGTTCTTGAATTATATTTAGGACCAATAATTTTCCTATGTGAGTGTACAGATTGGAAACTCACATGTCTCTGTCTTTTATCTTAAAATCATGTATCTAATCCATCAGATTGACTACCCATTACTAAGCAAGTGTGATAGGAACCCGTTCTTGCGATCAAAAATTGATATTACTCATTACCCAATGCTTAACCTTCAATCCTATTTCAAAACCCATACAAATCTTTATCCATAAAACCATTGCAATAACTTGATGATGCCCTAGCTTTCCCTTTAGCAGTCAAGTGCAACTTTAGGGACTAACAATATGCATGCATTGTCAATGCATTTCCATACCCAATTTGCATATTACGTAATTTCAAACAACCATAATACTTATCAACACCTACAAGAAACTTCACAACAATTTATCATAATCAATAATAAATTTATATTGTTTAACATAAAAAAATGATTCCATAATAAATAAGAAGAAAAGAAAGTTGAGTTCCAAGGCAACTGATTAGGTGTGAGTGATTTTCCTCCCAACCACAGAAAAATCCTATGTTGATTCCAAGCCCTTGTTGTGCTATGAGACCCATGGAAAATGAGACAAGTTCAAGACTCTCAAGTCACTTTTCCCATTCTAAAAAGCTTCCATGATCCACTAAGAAAAACATTATTGAGTTCTTTAATTAATCTTTCAATTAGACCAGCTTTGGCACTCACTATACTACCCCATACAACACATGAAGACACTCCCTTCTCTAATATATAGTTCCTTAGGAATACTCTTCCTCTCTATGCTCTTTAGTATGTATAGCATGAGTCAAAGTCACTATCTACTTTTAGATTTCAACTTTTGCGATATGTAGTTTCTTGGGCAGTAGAGGCTTGATTCTTGGACAACCCAAAAAGGTCAACAATATAAAGGGGCTTAAGAGGATATCTCCCTACTCATTCTTGGTTCCTATTGTCACACCAAAGTCCCTCTTCCATACCTCCATGGTTAATACAAGAGCTGAGACATTTTTCTTCATGAAAACTCCTTTTTTCTCTTCAACAACTCTATTTTTATCAAGCTTCTCTCCCCTAATTCTAACTCCCCCTTTGCATGAATGAATGGGTGAGAGTGAGGAGCCTTCCCTCCACTCCTTTCTCGGTTCCCTAAAAGTGGGAGTTAGTTACTTCAAAGTAGAAGGTAAATGCTTGAGTGTAGGAGATAATTACTTTAGGTAATTAAGCCATTTAAATAGTCTCCTAATTTAATGAGCATAAACATTAGGAAGAAATGAAAATATGACATTCACATAGAAGATGATATAGATAGGATATGTCAAGATCATGAAACATTTTCCAATCCCCTTGGACCCCCTTCCCTTTCCCCTATGATGCACTCATAGGTCCTTAAGTTCTATTCCTTGGCTAGGCTACCTTGGACTATTATTTTTAATTTTTGAAAGTATAATTATAAAAAACACATGTCTAGACATTCATTAGTCAAGCCATGGCCTTGAGCTCTGCACCAGGAATTTATACAAGACATGCTTAAATCTTTTGCATTTGGAATCATTTACATAAATTGATTCCTGTCATTACAACATTTATTTACACTTGGCTCATAATTCGGTCCAATATAATACAAGGGTTGAAACTAGGGATATTACATTCCTCTCCCCCTTTGTATAACACCCTTCCTCGATGTTCTCTCCTTTTCAACAACATTCCATGTCTTTACTTTTCAATTCTTTATTTTTCAATTGCCCCTGCAATACCATTCTCTTTACTACAACTTTATATCATTGTTGCCTATCTTGGATAGCAATGTTCAATCATTTCTCTTACTGTCTTAGGACATATCCAACACCTTTATCATTCCAACACATGCCTATAATGATCAACAAAGGAAAACCATGCATGTCATATCTATTTTGGGCAACAATTATTCCATTCATAGAAATTTCAAATTTATAACTGAAGCATTTATCTTCACAACATAAGATTAAGTATGCAAATCAGCCCAATACTTATCTATATCATATCTTTGTTCCATAAGGATGCCATGGGTGAGATTCTACTCACTATCTTCTTTAACACACCCAACTTACATACATATATACATATATATAAAATACATTCTCGATCCCTGCTAGCATATATAATGAATATTATATAATAGATTCATTCAAGTCATCTCTTGCTTGTTGCACTCACCCTTCTAGGCGCAAGCATCCCCTTCTCCACCAAATAGTACTTTGGGTGATATAGCTCGCCAAGGCTTTCACATGCAAGAAGAACATAGACTTATAGAGTCTTACTATTAGAGCGTCCAATTAGAAACCTCTAATAAACAATAGCTTATAGAAATCAAGGCATATTATTGGGTTCTAGTGTTATCAGAGCAATGTCCTCCCCATGCTTTCCAGCTTTAGCTGCTATCATTTTTCCTTACTAGATAGATTCATCTTCTCACATATAGCATACACATACAATTAACATTAGATGTCGTCATAAAAATTTCAAATAGTGATTTTAAATATGTCTCATATAGAAATCAAATTTCACAACTATGAGATCCTTCTCAACAAATTTGGCTCTTGCATGTGGTAACATCCAATTTTCCTCACAAATTTACACTCATTTCCATATCCAAGGTAATTATACCTACAATTTGAATTTTCAATTAACCAAACAAACTATTCAATTGTTAATCAAATTAAATGCAATGAAAAAACATTCACTATATATGCATTACTAGCATAAATAAGCATCACACAACACAATCAAATATTTATGCAAGCAAACAAATGTGCCAATACTCATGGTTACTCAATCACAATCTTCACCATATTCATATTTTAGAATTCATTATTAGTTAGTTTTGTTTTGTCTTGTGGGGTACCTCCTTCCCCCTCCCACTTCTATTATGATGAGAGGGGTGATTAAAATTATATATATGTTTACTAATTCATAACACTCCTTTCACTGCTCAATAGTACCTCAAGAGTACTAGAAGGTCTTTCCTTTCACCGCTCCACAACCCTTCGGAAAACCCTTCCATTACATTCAATTATATGAATGCATTTTCCATAAAGGCATGCATGCACTTAATGCATCAAGCATATGTGCCAATATTCATAAATGCATGATCACCATTTGTAAGATTTAGTTCATTTATGCACATTCACTCAATGCATCCTCACATTGAATAAAAAATACCATAATTCAAATTCATGTGTTTTACCAAGAAAAATTGGAGGACTCAACCAACACCTTGACACATCATCCAACCGCCTCCCCATGATTTTTTTGACCATCTAGACACCTTCCTCTTCATCCCAAAGACAACACTAGGAATATACTCTTTTAGTGCTCTTCAATGTTGGCAAAAAGGTTACACTCCACGACTCTAATTACAAGTGGGGAGACCACTAGATACTTGTGCAATTCTATATCCTTTTCTAATTCCAACACCCTATGGTCTCACACATGGTTTTTCAACATGGCATTTATTTTCACATGGTATACAAATTCATAACATGACTGTAAATTCACATTCACTTTGGTTATTTCCTCCTAACAAACTTAATCATGACATACTATCATATGCATGCATTAAAATGATTCTAGCAATCTTTACTTATCCAAAGTTTCAATCTTCTTCCACACTCCTACCCAGGTATCAATTCACATGCATGCAGTTAGGTGTCATCACAAACATATCAATTACGATATCAAAGCATAACTAAAGGAATTCTTACCCAATTCCTTTCAGGTCACATCCTATATTGGCATGACCAATTCATACATGTATGGTTTCCATCAACATATCTGATGTTACGTGATCAATTGATGTTGCTCGAGAACTCACATGATCCCCTCGTCAACTTCTTGACAAACATCCTCTTATCCTTATCCTTTTCACAAGGTTGTCTATCATAGGAAACTATATCATCAACATCTTCAACCTTGTCTTCATCACACAATAAATCAGTAACCATATAAAACATCATGCCAAACTCATTGCATATGTAATAACGTATTACTTTCAATTGGTAAGCATCATCTTATAAGCTCAAGCATAACTACATGCATTTCTAGGTAGCACATATTAGTTCACAATATTTATATTTATGTGTATTCATGTCAACTAATCCAATTCTTGCATTGCAATAAAATTCCTATGCTTTAAACAATTACACATAACAACTTTTGTTCAAGAGAAATGTAATAGGAGAAAAATTAAAGAATTCTCCCTTCTAGTTGTTTTGCATAGCATGGAACAACCACATCATGGGTGATCTTATGGCCTTCCTGCTACTCACACCACAGATCATTAACCGGGATATCTTCACCCAAATAGGAATATTTATCTCGAATATGTAAATCTATATTTACTACTTCTAAAAACATAAAATTCTACTCTATAATCATAACATTCCCCCGTATAAATGGTTGACTACATGTGTCATTTACTGCTACAAACTAATAATTGACAAATTTGCAACTTCCTCTAACGCTTTGCATTGTCTTTACTTGATGTCCATTCTAGAAATTGTTCTACGTTCCTCGGAAAAAATTAGCCAAACTCTACTCTAATTTTTAGCAACTAGTCCTACCTCCCAAGGTAGTCCAGATTTAAAAATGATCTCATCGGGCCTTCAATGATCCATTTTTAAAAATGCATGGCATCATGTTCTGCGGCCCTTATACTTGGTTTCCTTTTTTGATGTAGTCAGCATATCAAAAACAACAAAGACAACCCCCACAATTCAATTAGAATGTAGCATACCTAACATATCAATCATAGCAAATCAAATTTGCTAAAATCTTCATCATCAAATAGATTCAAATGAATTAGAATCAATCAAATTAAATTTCAACTCTTCTCATAGCAAGCATATTCAAATATGATCAAACATTATCATAAAACTTAGCTTTTAATTGGATGACAATGGTTCTACTCTTCTTGTGGGCTTTCTTCCATTACCTAATTTTGGAATGATTTTCCATATGATTGTCCTACCTTATTAGAGTCACAAATCTCATTAGTTTCATAGCATTACTTGCCAATTGCAACATCTATAGTAATTCAAGAAAATTTGTCATCTTGCTCATTTTAATCAAAATAAAAACTTGCGTAGTAGCATCATCATGCATGTCCATGTTCAAATTCAAATATCAAGGTACTTGCTTTTATGGTTTCTTTCATTGTCCATTTGGTCATGGCTACCAAAATCACAAGTTAACCCAACTCTGGTTCAATGTTTCTTTTTTCAAACCACATAAATCATAACTTATCAAACCATTTAGCAATCAAACCATATTTATAAAAAAATTATATAATTTATTCCAGGTGATAACCCATTGATTTCTTATTACTACCTTTAAAATTTGGAAACAACACCATTCCATTAGTGTCACATGTGCATCATTGACATTAATTAACAAAAAATCTTAAACTAGAATATTTAGAGAAAAATCAAACTTTCATATCAACTAAAGGGAACTCACAACAAAAAGAAATGGCAATGGAAAATATATTTAGAAATACAGGGAAAAAATATACACACTAATATACAACATGATATACCACCTACATGTTGAAAAAGGTGAAAAAATTATACAAGCATTAAAAACATTTTCTTTGCCTACAAAAAATTTACACGACTTCAATTGAAAATTCATGGCTTTCCAAAGAGTAGATGTTATTAACTAATCATCCATATGTAGCAAATATTTCCTAAAATTTGGGATTCATAATCATTTATTTGGCAAAAAATATTATAAAATCTCTTATATGTTCATGGGAAATGTTTATATTTAAGAGAAAAACATAAATGTATACAGAACTATAATCATAAATTAGGCTACAAGTTTTTTATTTTCAATGAAAATATGAAAAAATTTAGCCTATTTTTCTTCAAAAAAAATAAAATTTAGCGAAAGTGGTGAAATTTCAGTTAAAAAAAACATCACATCGGTTGAACAATAGGCATTGTAAAATGACTATTCATTGGCTTTCAATTGACATAAATATCATTCAGTTTTCCTGCCCCATGGACAAAGTTCCATGACCTTTCAGGAACCCAATTCTTCAACTTCTATCACATATATGAGTCTTAGAATATCTAAATCCATTTTCAAGATTTTCTTGACAAATATGGATTTTCATCTAGTGTATATTCTTGGAGATAGAGAGACCAATCAATTATTTGAGCTAGTGAGCATGTCAGTTGCACCCTATGCATCAAGGGAAAATATTCCATGTCATCTTTAGAAATCCTGGTAATAGCATGAAGACCTTTTAGAACGAAGAGGAATGGAGCCCAACCAAAAAGGGTAATCCTCACATGTGGATGGCTCTAGCTCAACAATGACATCTGCCACTACCTCAAGGAAAATATCAATCTTATGCAGTAGCTCCCTAAATTTTATGTAGGGCCACTTATGGGATCCAATGTCTACTACTATCAATGAATCTATTCTCGAACAACTTGCCATGTGTGGACCTTTACTTACCTTTATATGAAATGTTACAAGGCTATCAATTGCCTCCATGGGTTTGCATAAGGTATTACGAAATCCATAAAACCATGTGCCTCTTTAGCATGCACCTCTTTAACATATTGCACCATGTGAACATGTTTATCCTTGGAAAGAGATGGCCTAGTTGCACAACATAATTTTGAAAAAAACTTGATAGCATGTTCAAGAAAAAAATGAGAAAAATCTTGAATAATTCTCTTAGCCTTTGTTTCATTGAAATTTCGACTTTCATGAACAATGTCACTAGTGTCTAGCAAAGAAGCAAGGGTATTGTGACATACCCAATATAAATCATGGCCATGTACACTCTTTGCTAGAAGCTTCTATAACTATATAGCAGTTGAATATTTCTTTTAGATCCTTGAAGATTTTGCATATCTTCCTTGGCAATGATTACTTAATTCCACAAATTTATTGATTTTATGCAAATTTGATCGAATGCTAGTCTCTATTTGTGTAACAAAAATAACTTGAGAGCTTAACATGGTAGTAAAAAAAAACATTATCATTCATTTCCATTGAGCACATACAACCCATAGTGCTATAACCAATGACTTTGATACCAATTTGTAACATACCCTTTGTATCAACATCAAAACATGGGTTATTGGCTTAATAAATCAATGATGATAGTGGAATGTAACATTTCTCTAAAATGTAAGACCATTCTTGGAACCCTATCTCTAAAATGCAATGACACTGTTTGGAATTATTTCAAACCTTATGCAATGTCTAGATAAGAACTCTTTAGTCAACACACATAAAGTTTCAAGATTTGCATTCAATTATAAACTAGTAATTCACAATGTGCCACATAACATATTTCCAAGACGATGACAATCAAGCGTAGATGGCATACCCAAATCACCATAAGCATAAGAATATATTTTATAGCCTAAATCCATCTATGAAGTTCAACAAATAGCCTCAACTCATCACATAGAATCTCATGTAAAGAGGGATCATTCACTTTTAAAGATGACAATCCTAGGGCTCAAGGTTTAATGTCTTCAAACTCATGAATTTCACACCATATGCATTAAAGTAAGAATCATCATTCATCAAGGTGCTCCTAACCCTAAGAGATTAACTCATTACTCAACATGCATTTTGAATCCTCATTCAAATATGCATAGTTACACAACATGCCGCAAAAAATTCATAAGATAAACACAAATGGTCTTGAGACTAAATCATGACATAAACCATCACATGACAGAGGTAAATACCTCTCAATGTCCTTTAGGAACATTCATGTTCATTACAAAACAATCTATGCATAACAAACACAAGTTATTGGAGGTATGGGGGAAATGAATGCTTCCTTCCTTCAAGGAGTCCAATGTAAGACCAAATCATGATATAAACCATCATATGACAAAATAAAACACCTTATGGATCCCTTAAGATCATTCATATTGGTTACAAATCAATCGATGCATAATAAACACAAGTTACCAGGGGTACGAGGCAAATGACTACTTCCTTTTTTTAGGAGGCCAATCTAAGTAAATAAAGAGGTTAAAATAATTCCAAACACTTACTAGACATCATAACACCCATTCATAAATGTTGTTTGGTATTCCTTATAGTGATTACCCCTTTATGCCATCAAATGTACCCCTAAAACTCAATATTTCTTCAAAAGGAAGCCAAATAAGTCACTATATGACTTGCTCGTGAGTTATCTAAAGGAAAATAGTGTGGATATGGGTTGTTCACAGGCTCACCATGGATGAATATCTTTCAATATGCTATTTTCCTTCACAAAAGTAGCATGCATTTCCTTAAACGCTTAGAAAACTAGGAATTTAGGCTTGCAAAGGCTACATGAGATCTTCCAAATTAAACCACGGATTGGGGGCTAGTCAAGATAATACTTAAGTTTCAATAAGTCTTTCTAATTCATTCAAGGAACTACATGGCTAGAATACATTTTTAAAACACTTAGAAGTCTGCCAATGAAGTTGATAAGCACACATAAGAAGAAGGTTCTAGAATTCCACTTTTCAAAAGGAGACTACTAAGCAAGTCAAGTAATGATTCTTGGAGATGATAATTCCTAATTATCAAGTTTCAATGAGTAGAGGACCCATTCCCCAAAAACATTATTTTGTCAAATAGTTAGTATGCATGCTTTGTCAAATAATTTCCATACCCAATTTACATACTACGTAATTTCAATCAATCATTTTACTTATCAACACCTACAAGAAACTTCATAACAATTTATCACAATCTATATTAATTTTAAATTACTTGATATAAAAGAATGATTCCATAATAAATAAGAGGAATATGAAGAACTTGTTTTATTCAAAAGCAGAGTTCTAAGGCAATTGAATAGGTGTGAGTGATTTTCCTCCCAACCACAGGCAAATCCTCTATGGATGACACCCCCCTTGATGGGATATGATATGAACACGGTGAAGATGACAAATTCAAGACTCTCAAGTCATTTTCCCATTCTAAAAAGCTTCCATGATCCACCAAGAAATCCTTTGTTGAGCTCTTTAATCAATCATTCAGTTAGATCGGTATTAACACTCACCCTACTACCCCATACAACATAGGAAGACACTCCTTTATCTAATCTCCAGACCCTAAAAAAAACTCTTCCTCTGCGTGCTCTTTGGTATGTGTATCACGAGTCTAAGTCACTATCTACTTTCAAATTTCATCTCTAGCGGTATGCGGCTTCTTGGGAAATATATATTTGATTCTTGGACAACCCAAAAAAGTGAACAATATTGAGGTTTAAGAGGATATCTCCCTACTAGTTCTTGGTTCCTATTGTCACACCACAATCCCTCGTTCATACCTCCATGGTTCATACAAGAGTTGCATTGGTTTTTCTCCATGAAAGCTCTTCTTTTCTCTTCAAAAGATCTATTTTTCTCAAGATGCTCCCCCCTAATTCTAATTCCCCCTTTACATTAATGAATGGGAGAGAGTGAGGAGCCTTACCTCCACTCCTTTCTTGGTTCCATGAAAGTAAGTATTGGTTACTCAAAGAAGGAGTGTGGGATATACTTACTTGAGGTAATCAAGCCATTTAACTAGGCTCCTAATTTAATTAGCATAAACATTAAGAAGAAGTGGAAATATGATAATCACATAGAAAAGGATATAGATAGGATATGATAAGATCGTGAGACATTTTCTAATCCCCTTGGACCTTGATGCATTTCCCCTGTGGTGGAATCATAGCCCCTTAGGTTCTCTTCCCAAGTCATCTAGCCTTGGACCATTAATTTTAATTTTCAAAAGTGTAATTATCAAAAGCACATGTCTAGACATTCATTAGTTAGGCCTTAGCCTTGAGCTCAACATTAGGAATTTATAGAAGAAATAATTACATCTTTTGCACATGGAATCATTTACATAACTTGATTCTCATCATTACAACATTTTAATTTTTTTTCCCAAAAGAAAAATCTTTATATTCCTTAAAAAGAATATACATGAGCCTGTCCCAAAGGGCTCTGATCATATATTTACAAAACTGTCAAAATATGGGCAAGGAAACTTGCTTTTTGAAGGGCCCATACATCCCAAAACTTACATATTGAGACATCTAAACATATCCTTATAGCTGGTCCAATAATTTATACATTAACAACCTGGAGCCTTAACAAGTAAGGCCCATCAAACACATAGAACAATCATGTCTACATCATGAAATTGAAAATTAGAAAAGAGATGACATGTCTTGGACCACCTACACTTTGAAAAACTCATGAGAGGATATGGATCCAACCTGGAGTGCGATAGCTTCCTTAGATATAAAATCTGTTGTAGAGTTTAGTTCTCAATAGATATGGGTGAAGGAGGACCAATCCAGACCATAGATCAAATCATGGATCTAAGAGAGAAAAGATTACACACTAATAAATTGGATCTTGATTTTGTCACTTTACCACCTTAGAGTCACCCAATACCTACAACTTTGACACACCATGCAAATTGGCTAAGTGAAGTAGATCCCATAGAGCAAAAAATTAAGCTTTATAATTGGAGCCTCTGTTAGGGGCATACCAAATGTGAAAATAATGCAAAGCATTTATATACATCACCACACCAACACCACAATTGAGAGGGTTCCCTTGACAAGCACCATCAAAACAGTCCCAAGGGATATCAAGATGCAGAGCATCAAGGATTATCTTTTTTAGGCTCACATTTGAATTCTTAGGCTAGCTTATCAACCAAACTTGCCACTACTTCAATGGGAACATGCATATCTTGAAATATTCTAAGATTGCGAGCCCACCATATAAAATAAACAAGGAAGAGAGCTAAAGTTATTCACTGTAGCATTCAAAATCCATGATTTAACACTTTCTTCTAGACCAGGCATATTCTAGCCAGTCTTTGGCTTAAATTTAGAGTCAATCAAAGACTGGATACTCATCATTACACCATTTATTTACACTTAGCACATAATTGGGTGCGATACAATATAGGGGTCAAAATTGGGGATATTACATCCCCCCCCTTGGAATAACACCATCCTTGATGTTCTCTTCTTTTCAACAACATTCCACGTCTTTATTTTTCAATTGCACCTACAATACCATTCTCTTCACTACAACTTTGTATCAAAGTTGGTTATCTTGGACATCAATGTTCAACCATTTCTCTTACTATCTTGGGACATCTCCAAGACCTTTGGCATTCCAACACATACATGTCATCCATTTTGAGTAGCAATTATTCCATTCATAAAAAAATCAAATTTATAACCGAAGCATATATATATATATATATAACATAAGATTAAGTACGCAAATAGTCTGAATACTTATCTATATGAACATATCTTTTTTCCATAAGGCTACTGCATGCAAGATTCATCTCACTGTCTTCTTTGACACATACACACACACAGACACTGTGTGTGTATGCCTTCTCTATCCCAACTAGCATATAACATGAATTATCTATAATAGATTCATTCAAGTTACCTCTTCCTTGCCACGCTCACCCTTCCAGGCTTAGGAATCCCATTCTCAGCTAAATAGTACTTTGGGTAGTCTATCTTGCCAAGGATTTTATGTGCAAGAAGAGTGCAAACTTATAGTCTTACTGCTAGAACGTCCCACTAGCAACCTCTAATAAACAATAGTTTATGGCAATTAAGGCACATCATAAGATTATGTTGTCATCACAATAATAGTCTTCATCTTTCACCAAACATTTCCATCATCTCACATGTATCATACATAAACAACTACCATGAAATGACTTGGGTTCATTTTTAACAAGTAAGTTTTCTATCCAAATAGTTGTAAGTAAATTTGAAGTTATGTCTAACTTTAAATGGACTGTAGTAAAGCCTTTATACCACTTGCACTCAAAGTATTAACTTAAATTATTCCTTGTAGCATTTTAAAAGTATCGACTTTAAAATTATTCCTTGTAGCATTTTAAAAGTATCGACTTTAATGATACTTTTTATAATAATTTATTGTGTAGTTTTGTCCTTATTTTTTTATTTATCTCTATGTATAATTTACTCAATCCATGTTTTAAGCGAGTACATAATTCACTCTTCATCAAAGCAATGAGAAAATGAAAATAACATTACAAACAAAGAGGGTAGGAAAAAATAAATTTTAGCATGAATAAATAAGAAAAAAAAGAAAGAAGAGAAATAATTTTTTTTACTAAAAAGTTGAGAATAAAAAAATATATAAAATTGAAATTTGAATAACGAAAAAAAGTAATGACAAAAAATATAAGATAAAAAAAAGGGTAAGGATAGAAATTAGAAAAAAATGAACATTAAAAAATTAAACATTTTTGAAAGTAATTAAAGTTGGAAAAAAGAGAGAAAGAACACAATTGCTTAAATAATTAAAGTTGGAAAAAAAAAAAAGAGAGAACAAGGTTGCTTAGTTAGGGAAAGGAGCATAAATAAATGATTTTTTTAAAGAGTAGGAAAACTGGTTAGTAAGGGGAGAAAAAAAAAATAGAGGGGATGGAAAAAGAAGAATTTAGAATGTAAATGAACATATGAATTTAGATTTACAAAAGAGTTTGGAAAAAAGGTACATAGAGAGAAAAGAGGGAAAATTAAAAGAAAATTGTGGGAAATGAAAAAAAATTGAATACACAAATTAAGAGAAAAAAGAAAAAGGTGGAAAATGAAAATAAAAAATAAAAATAATAAAATGTATACACCACTCATAAAGATAAAAAAGGGAGGACAATAAAGAAAAAAAATGAGGAAGGAAAAGGGTGTTGGATTACTGAGAGGGGGGGTGAATAAGTAATAGAGAAATGGGATCCTTTTTAACCATATAATGCAAGTGTTATATCAATGCATCATTATCATCCAATATTTGCAGAGTAAATAAGCAATGAACAAATGAACAATCGTACACATACACAATACACCAATGTTTTTACGTGGAAACCCAAAGCGAGAGAAAACCACCGAATGTTTTTTCTTATATGCCTTGAAGAATTACATTCATTGGAAGCACCGACTTCCTTTGTTTTCCAGCTGCAACTGGAAGGAGGCTCCAACCCCCTAGTTTCTCATGCTACAACCTTATGGAAGCTCCAACTCACCAATTCTTTGGCTACAACCAGAAGGAGGCTACGACCCCCTATGTTTTTCGGCTACAACCGGAAGGTGGCTACAACCACCTGTCCTTGCCCCGTCCAACAACCATGAAGTATAAGTACAATGATGGAACCATTGCTACATTATAACTATGAGATATACTGTTGTAAACATGTACCAATCAACCTGCACCAAACAACCCGTACCAATAACCTGAACCATGCATCAACCTGTACCTCAACCTGTAATCAACTTGTACCATAAACAAGTGCATCAACTATGCACCAACCTGTACCAAACAACCTGTAATCAACTTGTACCATAAACAAGTGCTTCAACCATGCACCAACCTGCAAACCTTCCTTAACTTTAACAACAAGAGACTAACATTTTCATCAATCTTTACTTTAGTGTCACATGACTAGTTTTGGATTAGTCAACAATCCTAAATTGAAATAATCATAACTATGTACCTGTAATGAATAAAAATATGAAAATAGTACACAATGTTATTCAGTGTGTTTTATGCAATTCCCCCAGGTGTCACTACTTGGAACCTCTCAGAAAAGGAGTTATAGCAAAAATGACATACCTTGTTGAATTCTGGCTTATTCTAGAGAGCGAACTTGTAGAGCATGCCCTGCACAGAATATTTGTTGTATGGATCTGAAAATTTTATACAGAATACTACATATTGTACTATAATCAACACATTTGGTCTTACTGAATTTGGATCTGTGATGAAGACGTTATGACGTTTTTATCCAAAACACTTGTTTTAGACTAGTTTCAGGACTAGCCACAAACCCTATTTTCCACGGAGTGTAACTCAAAAAATACAACGACCCACAAGCTGAAATTTGTACCACAACTACTTGGATATGTTTCCTCAATGGCCTCCCAATTTCACGGCCTGAATCATTCTATAAAAAAAGTTATTCAAAAAATGGCGAGATGACCTGTAAATAACATACCTTAGGAAGCATCATCAAAATAATTTATCCTCCCTTGAATTTTGGCCTTCTTTACTTCACCATCCCTCTGAAATTCGACTTAGATATCCTTTGGTTACTTCAGTCACCTGTAGATATTCAATATGCTCAAGTGTGATTGGAATAAGAGAGCCTTGCCTTTTATTTATACTCTCCAAGTAGCTTCCTTAGAAACATCTTTTAGGCCACTTTGTCCACATAGTCACCTATGTACAACTTTGCCCAATTTTCCACTTGTCCATGTATCTAATAGCCACTTGACCACTTAACCCATTTTTCTCATTTTAGGGTTAACCTTCTTATAATCACTTTCCATAATTAGAAAGTTCTCTATTTACTTTATTATTTAAATAATCCTCTTTGATTTTGTCACTTCACTTTATTATTTAAATAATCCTATATGACTTTGTCACTTCACTTTATTATTTAAATAATCCTCTTTGACTTTGTCACTTCACTTTATTATTTAAATAGTTTCTTCTTTGCAAGCACTTTGACTTATTTGACCTTTTGGGGTTTCAAGCCAATCATATGCGGGTCCTTCAACTTCGTAAGACCATAACTCTCAAACCGTGAGGAGTTATGTGATGTTCCACATACCATCGGAAATGGCATGACATGTACTATCCATCTAGAATAGTATTACCTGCAAATAAATCAAAACTCATACCATTATACATCAAACAAACTTGGGTCCATTACCCAAACCTTTGTGCTACCAGACTTTCTTCAAGGGCTGACATCAATGACAACCAACCCAATTAATCAACAATCTCCCCCTTTGGCATTGATGGCAACACTATGATGCAATACTGAAATCATATCACTCATGCTCTCCCTAGAACCATGCTTGCATCTTTGTGACCAATGCTCCCCTTGGAACCATGTCTCTGTCCTCTCCCCCTTTGGCATTGATGGAAACACTTTGATGCATTACTGAAATCATATCATTCATGCTCCTCTTGGAACCATGCCTGCATCTCTGTGACCAATGCTCCCCCTGGAACCATGCCTCTGTCCTCTACATCTAATAAATCTCTCCTACTTTGTCATCAATGGAAAATGTATCTTTCCATTTGGGGTTGCTCCTCCTAATTGACTCGTCTGATCTCCCAACCTGAACTGTCATCTTTATGGTGCTTCCTCATGTACATCTAAGACATATAGGATAAGCATTCAAAAGAATTCATTTTGGAGTAGAAATAACTCTGAGTCTCTGGCGAAGATACTCAAAGGCTTCTTGTGGAAGCGGTTTTGTAAAGATGTTTGCCACTTGTTCTTTTGTGCCCACATATTCAACTCTGATGTTCTTTTCTGCAACCTGTTCTCATAGAAAGTAATACTTGATTGGAATGTGCTTCGTCTTGGAGTGCATCATCGGGTTCTTTGAGATATTGATGGCGCTTGTGTTATCACAATAGATTGGAGTGAACTCATCATACTCAACCTGTATATTTGTCATAGTTTGTTTCATCCATAGAATCTGTGTACAACATGTTGTTGTTGCAATATACTCTGCCTCGACTGTAGATAAAGATACTGATGATTGTTTCTTGCTTAGCCATGATACTAAACACTCACCCAAGTAGAACGCTACTCCACTGGTGCTTCGTTGATCATCAATGCAACCTGCCCAATCTGCATCTGTGTAGGCAATAAGTGATAGATCATTTCCTTTTGGATACCATAATCCAAACTTTTCCGTTCCTTTGAGATATTCGAAAATCCTCTTCACTGCTAATACATGTGATTCCTTTGGTGCTTCTTGAAATCGTGCCACCTATCCCACTGCTTGCATTACATCTGGTCTGGATTCTGTCACATATAGTAGGCTACCAATCAATAACCTATATTGCCTCTGATCCGTAGACTTTGAATCATCATCTTTGTTCAACTTGCAACTGGTTTTCATGGGAGTGATAATTGGTTTGCAATCTTCCATTCTGAATCTCTTTATCATTTCTCTGATATACTTGGTTTGAGAAATAAAAATTCCTTGGTTGCTTTGACGTATCTGAAGACCCCGAAAGAAGGATAGTTCTCCAAGTAATGACATTTCAAATTCATTATGCATGTCCTTTGCAAATTGCTGGCTTAATCTGTCATCAATACTTCCAAAAATAATATCATTAACATAATCTTAAATTAATAAAATACTATCTTGAGTTACGTTGATGTAGAGGTTGCTGTCTGCACTTCCTTTTCTGAACCATGTCTGTTGTAGATATTTATCCAGTCTAGAGTACCATGCTCTAGGAGCCTGTTTTAGACCATACAAGACATTCTTTAATTTACACACATAATTTGCGTTCTCTGACAACTGAAATCCTTCTGGTTTCTCAATGTAGACTTCTTCTTCAAGTTCCCCATTCAAAAAAGATGATTTTACGTTCATTTGATACACTTTGATATTCTTGGAGCATGCATAAGCTAAAATCAATCGGACTGCTTCCATTCTGGCAACTGGGGAAAGTGTCTCTTCAAAGTCGATTCCTTCAACCTCTGTATATCCTTTACATACCAATCTAGATTTTTTCTTTGTAACCTGTCTATCTTCATTCAATTTATTCATGTATACCCACTTTGTGCCGATCACGTTCTTATCCTTTGGTCTTGGAATCAATTCCCAAGTGTCATTTTTCTCTATTTGATCCATTTATTCATCCATGGCCTTATTCCAAAATTCATCCTTGATGGCCTCTTCAAAACATGTTGGTTCAATTGTAGATAAGATTGCTAGGTGTGTTTGTTCTGATGAACAAATTCTTCTTCTAGTCTCAACTCTTGCATCTTTGTTTTCGATAATCTGATCTAAAGGATGATTCTTCTGTACTCGTCTGCTAGGTGTCTTTGGAGGCACTTGTTGAACTTGCTCTTCTACTTCTGTCGGATCCTCTTCATCTACCCCTTCTACTTCTTTTTCATCTTTTGCTTCTTCTTCGTAAAGCTGTTCCATTGATTCATTTTCTTCTTCCTTTAATTCTTATCTACATGTTTCATCAATTGTTACGTTGATGCTTTCCACAACTTTGTTCAATCTCAGGTTGTAACACTTGTATGCTTTCCTTGTACTCGAGTAACCAACAAGTACTCTTTTGTCCACACGAGAGTCAAACCTTCCCATTCTGTCATCTTCACTTTTGATGGAGCATTTGCTTCCAAAAACTCTGAAGTGCTTCACATTTGTTGGTCTTCCTTTCCATAGCTCGTAGAGAGTTTTGTCAGTGTTGTTTCTGAGAATTACCCTATTTTGAATGTGAACTGTTGTATTCACTGCCTGTGTCCAAAATATATCTATCAATTTGGAATCCATTAGCATTGTTCGAGCCAATTCCTGTACTGTCATGTTCTTTATTTCAACAACTCCATTTTGTTTAGGTGTCCTAGCAACAAAGAATTGCCTTTTTATTCCATGCCTACTGGAGTAGTCCATAAATTCCTTTGAAATGAGCTCTCCTCCATTATCAGATCTCAAACATTTGATTTTTGAATCCATTTCATTTTCAACCATTTCCTTGTAGACCTTGAAGTTTTCAAAAGCTTCTGACTTATTCCTGAGAAAGAAAACTGTAGTCATTCTTGTATAATCATCAACTATTAACATAAAATATTTCTCACCTTTTAAACCCTTTTTTGTAGTTGGTACAAATAGATCAGTATGCACAATTTCTAGTGGTCTTGTCATTGAATATTCTTTTGATTTAAACCTGGTCTTTGTTTGCTTTCCTTGTTGACAATGCTTGCATAAAGTGTTGGCTAGTTTCGTGATCTGGGGCATTTCTCTAACTGCTTCCCTTTTGCCGACTTTGAAAAGGTTATCAAAATGTGTGTGACCCATTATTCTGTACCATAACCAACTTTCATCTTCCTTTCCTAGGCAACACTTTTCATTTCCAATTTCACTTAATACATATATGTTGCTTGAAGTTCTCGTAGCCGTTGCAATCAATTTTCTTGAACCTTCTTTTCTTATCTCACACTTTTGTGAATCAAAAGTAACTTTATGACCTTGGTCACACATTTGACTCACACTTAGAAGATTATGTTTCATATCTTCTACTAGTAGAACATTTTCTGTCTTGGTATTCTTGTTCGCAATTCTGAATGTGCCTTTTCCAATGATTTTATCTGAATCATCATTTCCGAAGGACACTGATCCATCTCTTTTCCTTTCTTAATGTAAGAAACCTGTCTCTATCACCTGTCATGTGTTTTGAACAACCACTGTCATCATACCAACCACGTTTCTTCTAATTAGCTTGTAGAGCGAGTGTGCATTCTTCATTGCTATACTGATTCTTCTTTCTTATCCATGTCATTTTCTGAGTTTCATGTCTGTGACCGTTGTTGTTCTGTTGTGGTTCTCTAGGAGGGACTGCCATTCTGCAATCTTTGGCCATGTGTCAAAAGTTGTTACATTTGTAGCATTCCACTTCAGTGCTCAAAGATTCAAACCTGTTGTAACTTCTTCTTTTTGTTTCACAAGGCCTTCTTGGATAAGCCTTTTGTGTATGACTTTCAAAGTTGTTTATGTTCCTGTTGTTAGCTCTGCAATTCACAGATTTATGTCCAAAATTATTACATGCATAACATAAACCAAAAAAGATAGTTTGATACCTGGGAGTTGAAGATCTTCTGAAAGTAGGTACTCTTATGAATCCTTCTTCTTCCCAAGGCCTATCTATTTTTGTCGGTCGTTGATTCTTAAATCTGAATCTTCTTGGTGGAGGAGTGTCCCTGTAATTTTCTTTGTAGACCTTCCTATCCACTTTGATTGTTTCTGCATAGATTTTTGGATATGTTTCTTGTTCTATTGTTTTGGAGCTTGATCCCTTTTCTGTCTGATTGTATCCAAGTTTGAACTTGTCATGATGATTTTTTGACTACTGATAATGTCATTCAAAACTTTTGAGTTGTTTTGCATATTTTTCTTTTGAATATCCTTTCTTAGTGTGAAAATTTTTGCTTCTAAATTTCCAATGATCCCGTCTCTTCCTTCTAGCTATTCTTTGAGTGCTTCTTCAATTCTTTTATCTTGTTCAATTTGAACCTTTAAATTTGTGATCATTTGTTCTAGTTCCCGAGTGTCTTCTTTCTTGTCTAGTTCTACTTGTAGTTTCTTGTTTTTTCTTCTTTTCTATTCTGATAACTTCTATGGCACAGAAAAATTCTTCTCGGTAGTCAACTTCTGCCTCTTCATATTCTTCTTTGGAGTGTTCTTTATCAAAGTCTTATACAACCATGAATAAAACTCTTCCTGTCTCACTGTCACTAATTTCATCTTCATCTGATGATGATATGTCTTCTTTGGTGCATAAGCTTTTCTTGAAAACTTTCTTTGTGGTTCTTTTGCCTTTATATGTTTGTTTGCTATTTGAGTAACCTTCATCATTTCTCTTTTTCTTATGAGGACATTTGTTAGCAAAATGACCAATACCATCACAATTAAAACAAATCAAAGGAAGCTTACCTCTATACCTTCCTTTGGTTCCCTTGTTCAATCTTCTGACAAAGTTGGCCGCTTCTTCACCATCTTCCAAAACGTCACTGCTGCTGCTATGTTATTTTTCTTTTTGTTTTCCCTTTTGTTTTGACCTTTTGGATTCTTTGAAGGCTGCTTCTTTTATATTTGGATTTTCCTGTTCAGTTCTCATTTCATATGCTGTGAAGATTCCTTGTAGTTCATCCATGCTTATTGAGTTTAGATCTACTCTTTCTTCTATTACTGATATCTTAGGGTCAAATCTCATAAGAAGAGATCTTAGTACCTTTTGAACAATTACAGATTCTTTGATTTCTTCTCCCAATCCAAATATTGCATTTACTGTTTCAACGAATCGTAAAAAGTAAGCTGCAATATTCTCATCTTCCTTCATCTTTAGTTGTTCGAACTGACCTCTGTAAGTTTGAAGCTTTGCTGCTTTGACTTTTGAATCTCCTTCATAAATATTTCGAAGTTTGTCCCAAATCTCTTTAGCAGATTTACAATGTGCAACTTTGGTGAATACTAATTCTCCAAGACCATTCATAAGTGCATTTGTGGCTTTGGAATTATTCTGATCGAGTTTCACTGCTTTGTCATTTGTCGACGGAACTGTTGGTGTTGTGTATCCATCTACAATTGATTGCCAAATTTCAAATCCCTGTTCCTGTATATATGTCTTCATCCTTATGCTCCAAAATGTATACTTCTGTCCATCAAACTGTGGTATTACATTTTTATACATGTTGTTGCTCTCCATGATCTACCTTTCAGTGGTTGAACTGATTTCTGAAGGAACCTGCTCTGATACCAATTGTTGGATTACTAAGAGGGGGGGGGGGTGAATAAGTAATAGAGTAATGGGATCCTATTGAACCATATAATGCAAGTGTTATATCAATGTAGCATTATCATCCAATATTTGCAGATTAAATAAACAATGAACAAATGAACAATCATACACAATACACCGATGTTTTTACGTGGAAACCCAAAGCGGGAGAAACCACATAATGATTTTTCTTATATGTCTTGAAGAATTACATTCATTGGAAGCACCAACTTCCTTTGTTTTCCAGCTGCAACTAGAAGGGGGCTCCAACCCCCTAGCTTCTCAGGTTACAACCTGATGGAAGCTCCAACTCCCCAATTCTCTGGCTACAACTAGAAGGAGGCTACAACCCCCCATGTTCTTCGACTACAACCGGAAGGTGGCTCAACCACCTATCCTTACCTCGTCCAACCGCCTTGACGTATGAGTAGAATGATGGAACCACTATCACACTATCACTGTGAGATATACTGTTGTAAACCCGTAACAATAAACCTGCACCAAACAACCTGTACCAATAACCCGAGCCATGCATCAACCATGCATCAACCTGTACCTCAACCTGTACCATAAACAAGTGCAACAACCATACACCAACCTGTAATCAACTTGTACCATAAACAAGTGCTTCAACCATGCACCAACCTGTACCTCAACCTGCAAACCTTCCTTAACTTTAACAACAAGAGACTAGCATTTTCAACAAACTTTACTTTAGTGTCACATGACTAGCTTTGGATTAGTCAACAATCCTAACTTGAAATAATCATAACTATGTATTTGTAATGAATAAATATCTACAAATAGTACACAATGTTTTTTTTTTTACCGCAACTGATGGATAGATTAATAATAGGTCGGAAAATTAGCTTCCGGGGGCTGTGCTACACTGGGAGATTCCCTGAACAAGACATAATGCTTTGTCATGAGTGGCAGAGTCCAATGATGGTCAAGGTCCACAAAAAATGGAATCCATTTGATACAACGACTTGCCCACACTGATACAATAGTGCGTGGGGAGCAATAGTGCATAAGAAGGGTAGGAGAGTGATTGTAGTCCAGAAATTTACACCAACAGATCCTGGAGGAGCTAGTAAACACATTTTCAGAGGAGTAAAGTTTTGCAATGATCCGATTGCCTTTTGATGCCCAGGTTTGTGAGGATCTTCTTGACGACGAGCTCCAAAGCAACAATTCTTTTCCCTTAGTCTCCAAACGTGTTCGCAACATCTTTGAATTGGGAGGAGACGCCCTCGTTGAAGTCGGCTTGTTCCTCTGAAGAGGATTCAAATTCTTCTCGGAGTTTACATAGATCATTGTTGACGGATTCCAATCTTTCCCCATCTGAGCTAGAGGAGGTAGCCTGGTAAGAGTTCCTCTCCTTGAAATAAGTCTGGAGCTTTCCCAGCGATTGTTCCAGTTCACCCGCCCGTTCTTCCAGGGAGGGCTCCTTTGAGGAGAAAGATTCCAAATTGGCCATGAGTCCAGGGGGGAAGCCGAAGGAGCACAACCAAGTAGATGAGGATGACTCGCCCGAGGAGAAGATCTGAGAGCTTGGCTTAAAAGAGGCCCGATCACAAGAGCATCGAGCTTTTCAAGATTAGATATGCATACACTTTTACTTGCAAGTTCTGAAACAAGGATGTTTCTCTGACCCATCACCTCAGAGTTTTCTTCCTGTATCCCTTTCAGCATCTGCTGACAAGCTTCAAGCTGTTCAAATATGTCTTGATACTTTGCTTCCAGTGTGGTTTTATCGAGCATCAAGCTGTTATTTAATTCTTTCAGTTCCTGCACTGTGATTTCTAATTGCTATAAATGCTCTTGATCAATTACTAAAGCTTCTGTCGTCTTCTCTTTGACATCCTCAAGTGCATTGACCTGTAATAGCAGGTTTTGAATATGATTTGTCAAGGATCCAACCTCAGAGTTTAGGTTTATCTTTTCCTGCTCTAAAGAAAACCCCAGTTTCTCAAGCTTTTGCACGGTATCAAGCTTTGTTGAGACTTGGTTTTGAAGTTGTTCATTCTCAATCTGGCTGGAAGCAACTTGTTCTTCTAAACTTGTGTTTTTCTCCTGTAGCTGTAAAAGTTCTTCTTTGATAACATAAATCTTCCCCCCAAGATCATCACTTTCTTTGAAGGCGTTTTGAAGGTCATCTTTCAACTTTTCATTGTCTTGCTCCAGGGTTTGGAGAGAGTTCTGCAACATAAGTTTTCCTTCCTCTTTCACTTGAGCCATTTTCCATGTATTTAATCTAAGCTCTCTGCACTCTTCTTCCAATTTTTGGGCATGGTCAATTGAGTCAGTAATGTCTCTTTTAAGCATTGCATTCTCTTCCCGTAAGAAACCATCATCTCCATCAAGTTTATTCCAAAGAATCATGAGGCTAAGTATGGGGCAACGATTAGTGGTACGCTGAAGGCAGAGATTACATAGGCCGAGATCAAGCCTGCCAAAGTCATGGGATATTACAGATTGAATCGATCCCATTGACAGAGATAATGCTCCTACTCAGGAGTGAAGCATAGTTGGCCTTGTGATCAACTTGCTTGTTAAGATGTCGAAGCACATGGAAGAAGCTTATAGTTTGAAACTTGCCAGCTAGGATCATTATTTTCTGGTAGATATGATTCATTTGGAGGCTGGATGGACTAGACTTCGTGTGCATGGCCTGCACCACAAGTTTGGAGTCCCCAAAGACTGAGATGGTTTGAATGTTTAGACTGAGTGCTTGCTGGAGACCTTGCCACAGAGCATAAAATTCAGCAAAGTTATTAGATTGAACTCCCAACCCCCAGGCAAAGGTAGATCGAGTGGAGCCTGAGGGCGTGAGGATCACTCCTCCTCCACCCGAAGGACCTGGGTTTCCCTTAGAGGCACCATTGAAAAAAAATTAGTGAGTCTCTTGCGCGAGTCTCCAATTTAGAAAGTCCTCTTCATTCATTCGAATTTTCCAAATAGCTAGAGCTGGAGACCTGGCAGAGGGTGGTGCTTGAGCATTTGTGGTTAGAGCTGTAAGCCATTTAGTTTCCCTGTCATCTAACGACTGAGCATTCCAAAGAGCAGGTTTGTAATCCAGGGTCTCTCCAAGGAGAACTTTGGCTTTCATTGCCACCTTTGAGGGAGGGCTCTCCACACTTCTTAAAAGACGATTGTTCCTTTCAAGCCATAGTTTCCAGAAAACAAATTTAGGAAGCAACATCCAAACTATTTTGAGAAGGTCCTTTTTGGAAAGATGGAAGGGAGAGGAGTCAGCCCAATTGGAAAGGAGATCAACAGTAATAGCGAGCATAACAAAGCTGAGAATATTTGTGGGAAGGACTTCTTGCCATACCTCTCTTGAGAAAGGACAGGAAAGTAGTAAGTGGTCAATGTTTTCTTCATAATTCTTACACAGGGAACATCTTGAGGGGCCTTCCAGGCCTCTTTTCTTTAGCTTCTTCGCAGTGAGGATACTCTGTGCGCTATATTATAGCAAAAAAGGTCAACTTTCGGGATGGACAATGTGGACCAGACGTACTTCCAGTGGATAGGATTTGGGGCAACATGAGGGACCGCCATTAAATATTGATAACCTTCAGCTGTAGTGAAACTTCCAGATTTTGTACCCCAACCTCTCTTGTCCCTGGCAGCTTGGTTCAGTGGGGCTTTGCCCTGCAGAAGCTTGGACAGAAGCTTTGCCTCCTCTTCAAGCCTGGGGGGATGGCCTCTTAAATTCCAATTAGACCAGTTGTTTTCATTATCCCAGGCAGAGAGGTCCCATAGGGTGAAGACATGCTGCTCTTGAAGCCACTGTTTTATATTTTGTATTCCAAGATTTTGCCCCAAAGGCTCTTCCCCAAGGATTGAGTCTTCCCATACTTTGATTCTTTTCCCATTACCAGGGATCCAGTACAATAAAGATATGAAGTGTTCCAGTGCTTTGAGACAAAGTTTAAAGATAGGGGATCCTTTTTTAATGGGAGGATTTTTATCTAAGCACCGTTGTCTTTGCCCTGTGAAGTATTTTTTCCACAATACCTTCTTGCTCCAGCTAGATCTTCCGGATACCAATTGCCAAAGGAGTTTGGATCCCATGGCTAAATTCTGAGCATGAATACTTCTAACTTGGAGGCCTCCTTCTCTATAAGGTCTTTGGATTTTGTCCCAACTGACAAGATGTAGCTTTTTTCAGGTTTCCTCTCCCTCCTTCCCACATAAATTTTTTGAAGAGACTTTCAATCTTACCGATGACTGTAATGGGGGCCAGAAGAATAGAGGATTGATAAATAGGGATACTGTAAAGAACAGATTTCAGCAATACTAGTTTTCCTGCTAGGGTAAGCCAACCGACCCCCCACTTCTGAATCTTTGCTTTTAACTTGTCAACGATGGGGTTCCAGTTCACTGAGTTGATGGCAGATTTAAAGATCGGGACACCCAAGTATGTGAATGAGTCCCAATTCTGCGAGCATTCCATTTCTAGAACTCTAGAGATTCTTCCAATTTCTATTCCAGGGCAGTTCCAACAATAAATTTTGCTTTTTTGCAGGTTGATCTTGCTTCCTGAGACCTGAATGTAGATTTCTAGCTCCTTCTTGAAGCTCCTTCCAGAATAGAATCTGACGCCTCCCAACAACATAGTATCATCTGCAAATTGGGCATGATTTATGTCCTTTACATTTGGCGCCATGCGGAGGCCAGGGAGGGAAAGATCTTGCTGACAGTTGTTTAGCTGGAAGTTGAGCACAGAGGCCTGAATGGAATAGAGGAGTGGAGACAGGGGACATCCCTGACGCAACCCTCTTGAGGCCTAGAAAAAGTTTGTCGATCTCCCATTGACCAAAGGGGCTATCCAAGGGGAACAAATGCATCCTTTAATCCAACCAATGAGCTCAGGGGAAAACCCGAAATTCTCCATCACCATGAAGAGATAGTCATGTCTTACTCTATCAAATGCATTGGCGAGATCTAGTTTCACAACCATTCCTTTCTCTTTTCGGTGGACGCTGGAATGGATGGCTTCTTGAACAAGAATGACATTGTCTAGAATTTTTCTTCCCTTTATGAAACCTCCTTGATTTTCGGGAATGATCCTCAGCAGAATTGTTTTGATCCTATTGGCTATAATCTTGGTGACCAACTTGTATCTTGTGTTGCAGAGGGAGATGGGTCTGAACCTGGAGAAATTAGAGGCCCCTTGCTCCTTCGGGATCAAGGCCAAGAAAGAGGAGTTTGTGCTCCCTCCCAACTTGTGGTGGCTTTGAGAATTCCTTACCATCCAGAGAAGATCATATTTGATTATATCCCAGCAATTAGAATAAAATCTGGCTRTGAATCCATCTGGGCCAGGGGCGCTGTCCGGGTTCATATGGGACAGAGCAGATTTGAGTTCTTTCATAGTAATAGGAGCTGCAAGAGTGTCATTATCAGAGGCTTGAATCACTTTGGGAATTAGCAAGAGGGGGTATGCATAAGGGTCTAAGGATTCAGCAGGGGGAGCTGTATAAAGGTCTTGGAAGTGGGAAAAGGCAGCATGTTTAATGCCTTCAAAATCTTTCACCAGATTGTCTTGATGGAAAATTTCCTTCACTGTTTTGAAATGTTTCCTAGCTTCAACTTGTTTGTGAAAATAAGAGGTGTTTTTGTCACCACTCGCTAACCAAAGGCTTCTAGAATTTTGATGCCAATACTCTTCTTCGACTCTGCAAGCTTTGTAAAAGGATTTCTGGTGGTTACTTTCTGTCCGAGAAATGCTTTTAGTGATGGGAACAGATTCCATGAGAGCTTGATGGTTTTCCAAGGCAGCTTGAGCGTCTTTCCTGCAAGAGACCGGGGAGGAATGAAGCTTGGCCCAGTTCTTAAGATCATGTTTTAGTCGTCTAATCTTTTCTTCCCAAATAAAGGAGGGGTTTCCAGTAACCTTTTTACTCCAAGAGCTAGAGACAATGTGACTAAAGCCATCTTGATGGACCCATAGGGGACTAAACCTAAAGGGGATGGGGCCCAGGTTTTCATCAACGGAGAGATCAAGGAGGATAGGCTTGTGGTCGGAGACAGAATTGGGAAGGATTTTGGACGAGCCATGTAGCCCTAAGGTGAGGAAGGAGGAATAGACCAGAAACCTGTCTAGACGGGCCGCGATGTGCCATGGCCCTAGCCTTTTATTAGTCCAAGTATAGTTGCCATTGGAGGGTTTAATGTTAATAAGATCCCATCCTAAGATGGTGCCTTCAACCCATTCCCGAGAGGGATCTTGGACAATGGAGCCCCATATTTTCTGATTTGCATCTAGGGTGACATTCAGATCCCCTACAATGATTATATTTTCAGGCCTGTGGAGGCTTAGGAACGCTTCAATTGAGTCCCAACAATCTTTTTTTTCAGCTAACAAAATAGGAACATAGAGGTTGAACAAACTTACTTGGTGGCCCGAAACTTTGTGAGTGAGTTTGGTGTAGATCCAGTGCATAGTACTGTGAACAGCAAGAAACTCAAATATGGAGGAATCCCAGAAGGTGGCTAGACCTCCTGAGGCCCCCCTGGAGCTGACAGCTTCCCTAGAGCTTTTTTTCCAGAATGTGTTTCCTGCATGGAGGGCAGAGTCATCCTCCATTTTTGTCTCCTGAACTAGCAGGATCTCATGCTTGTTGATTCTTACTAAGTCTCTCATTGCTTCGACTTTCTATGGGTTGCCTAGACCTCTGCAGTTCCAAGAGATGTATCGCATTATTTACTTTTAGCGAGGACGACCCCTTTAGAGGCCTGGCCTTGCTTGGATCTTGTATTCATCATGCCTAAGAGTTTGCTGGGAGCCTTGCAAAATATCTGCATAAGAGATTTCTTCCCTTTTCTTTTTATTTGGTTTCCGGCCCCTTGGGTTCTTGACTGGAGTTGCATGTGGGCTCCCGGACTCAGTGGATCCTTCATCAGTGTCTCCTCCTGGGTCAGAGTCCTCTTTCGCTTCTCCGCGAGTAGGAGAGCTTCTAGATAAAGGATTTGCCGGTTCTGGTTGGATTTCCCCTGGCTCCAACGGGGTGGCACCTTGGGTGTCTTGCGTCTCAACAGGGATAACGAGATCAGGGGGAGTGGATTCCCGAATGACAATAACCGGAGTGGCTTCTGGAGCATTCACCACCGAGGAACTTGCTCCTAGGGCCGCGGTGATTGGTTGCTGAATCATAACTTGAGATTGGACGGGTTCCTTCGACGGGGCTTTAGGATCTGATTTATGTGCGTTGCTTGGTGCTCTTTTTTCATTTGACTTGGAGGAGGCCTTTCCTCTTTTGACCCTCTGCCATCCCTCACCTTCTTCTTCCGGCTAGGATTTTGGGCAATTGCGCTGGAAATGGCCATGTTCATGGCAGAGCCGACACTTAAAAGGAAGTTGTTCATAATCGAGTTTATGGAAATGAGACCAAGAGCCTACAGAGAGTTTGATGGATTCTGGAAGACCTACCTCATATCAACTTCAATACAAATCCTCGCGCAGGAGTACTGCCCTTTATGCTCTGCTTTGTCAATGAAGCATCCTGGGGTATTCCCTATTTTTTCCAGGGCTTGAATATTCCAGCAATGAATAGGAAGATTAGGGAGTCTTACCCAGATCGATACCTCTTTGGGTACATCAATTGTTGGATCAAAGTCCAGAGACCACCGGTTCAGATAGATTCCTTGGGTGCCCATAAAATAGGGGCCACTTCGGAAGATGAGATCGCAATATTCTTTTGAGATAAATTCGAAGACGAAGAATCCTCTCCCCACCGGATAGCAGGTGACACTGTGCTTCAGATGGGGCCTCCAGTTACGCTGAATCTAGTTATCTGTGGTTTTGGCTGAGGGCCAAAGCCCCATGAATTGGCCAACCAAACCTCTTTCAGCAAGAGCCAGGGTGATTTTAATGGAGTGCTCCTCTGGCAGTGCGATTTCTGGTATTGTGTCAAGTTTCTTGACGAATTTCGGGGCCTCTTTGGCCGCCGGTTTCTTCCCGGATGACGCTAACAACCTACGAAATGCCTCTTCGATAGAGATCGGGGAGGAGGGAGGGGGATTCCCTCCCCTTGGCGTGGCCATGGAGGCGGCCTGGAGCTGCGCGGCAGAGAGCAAACCCTAGAGGAGGGAAACGATCATCCACAACCTTCAAGATCGAAAAGACAAATAGTACACAATGTTATTCAATGTGTTTTATGCAATTCCTCTAGGTATCACTACTTGGAACCTCTCAGAAAAAGAGTTATAGCAAAAATGGCATACCTTGTTGAATTCTGACTTATTCTAGAGAGAGAACTTGTAGAGCGTGCTTGCATAGAATATTTGTTGTATGGATATGACAATTTTATACATAATACTACATACTATACTCTAATCAACACATTTGGCCTTACTTAATTTGTATATTTTATGAAGAAGTTATGATGTTTTTACCCGAAACACCTATTTTAGATTAGTTTCAGGACTAGCCACAAACCCTTTTTTACACGGAGAAAATACAATGATTCACAAGCTGAAATTCGTACCACAACTACTTGGATATGTTTCCTCAATGGCCTCCCAATTTCACGGTCTGAATCATTCTATAAAAAAAGTTATTACGAAAATGGTGACATGACCTGTAAATAACATACCTTAGAAAGCATTATCAAAATAATTTATCCTCCCTTGAATTTCGGCCTTATTTACTTCACCTTCCCTTTGAAATTCGGCTTAGATATCCTTTGGTTACCTCAGTCACCTGTAGATATTCAATATGCTCAAGTGTGATTGAAATGAGAGAGCCTTGCCTCTTATTTATAATCTCCAAGTAGCTTCCTTAGAAGCATCTTCTAGGCCACTTTGTCCACATAGTCACCTATGTCCAACTTTGCCCAATTTGCCATTTTTCCATGTATCCAATAGCCACTTGACCACTTAACCCATTTTCCTCATTTTAGGGTTAACCTTCTTATAACCACTTTCCATAATTAGAAAGTTCTCTATTTACTTTATTATTTAAATAATTCTCTTTGATTTTGTCACTTCACTTTATTATTTAAATAATCCTCTTTGATTTTGTCACTTCACTTTATTATTTAAATAATTTCTTCTTTGCAAGCACTTTGACTTCTTTGACCTTTTGGGGTTTCAAGCCAATCATATGAGGGTCCTTCAACTTCATAAGGCCATAACTCTCAAACCGTGAGGAGTTATGTGACATTCCACATACCACAAGAAATGACACGACATGTACTATCCATCTAGAATAGTCTTACCTACAAATAAATCAAAACTCATACCCTTATATATCAAACAAACTTGGGTCCATTACCCAAACCTTTGTGCTAGCAGAATTCGTTACACGACTTTCTTCAAGGGTTGACATCAATGAAAACCAACCCAATTAATCATCAAAGGGAAGGTAGAGAGAAACAATCAAAAGGAAAAAACATAGTTAATAGGAAGAGAAGATAGAATAAGGGGTGGAGGATCAACAATACCAGATAGAAAGAAAAATAAGTTTGATAATGGGAAAATGGAATAAGATAGAAAGAAAATAAAAGAAAATATATGTATTGGGAAAAAACATATAAAAGATGGGTAAATGAAAGAAGAAAGAATGAAAATACAATGAGATATGGAAACAAAATAAGGGGAAATGAATTCACATAATGTCAATCAACTTTGTGGTTCCAAAGTCAATTGGCAATAACATACCATGATTGGTTCAATTTATGCCCATCTTCTTGATTAATGTTGTTGGGGTTATTTTTTTTTATCTTGACAACTTCTTTAGTTAGCTTAGTGGAATATTGTTCAATTTGACAATAATATAGGTTTGGTTAAAACATATTGGATTCTTGGTATGGTTAAAATGCTAAAGAATAACATATTTGGTGGTACAATTATGGTTATTGCCCACAATATGTTCTTTAAGTCTTTTATTATGGTTCAACTAGTTTGGCCTACATATGAACCTTGTTGGGTCAAATAATTTCATAATGATATATTGAACTCAAATTTACTTTAATTATCAACCCAATGATCATGTAAATATATGAGGTGTTGTGCACTATATATGCAAACTATAAAATTCTAATCTGAACTACAAATTCTAATAAAACAGTGACAAAGCAAATGATCAACTTTGATAGCTTATTCTAATTTACTTCTCATGCATTCATGCCCATGTCTTTCACTACTATCTCCTTTGACAATATGAAGAAGACAAATGAAGGTATATGGTCACTATATATTAAATGAAAAATTAATTAAATGAAAAGGTTTCCTTAAATTGCTAATCATTGTGTTGTTGCTAGATTAATCAATCCTTATAGGAATAGTTATCATGCACTAGATTCATGAGATCCACTTCAAAGCACTAAACATTGTAATTGAAAAACATTCAAAAAAATAAAGTGTTGCTCAAAGAATATAGGAAATGAAAATAGTGCTAGAAATAAAATAACATAAGCTAATACCTTGTTTATATAGAAGTCTATGATTCTTATCTAAAATTGAAATTCCAAAGACAATAAATGCAAACACAAAAGGGTTCCTATGTCATTTCCTTGAGCGAGCGCTACTCAAGGAAATCCACGAAACCCTCAGAAACACTCAAAGACTCAAAACTTCAATAAAATCTACTTTCTTTTATTCGAGAAATGTCATAAAATAGGAGGACACAATTCTACCTCTCTAATATAAATCAAGCTAACTCTAAATAGGAACAAGAAAATTAAATGAATTTTTTTTCTTACTCTACTCTATCAGATAAGATTCTATTTATGCTTGAAAAAAATTATAACTGGCCCACCCAATCATGTTCTTGATTGGTGGAAAATATCCCTTGATTGCCTAATTTGTTGCATCTTGTTCAAGGGGAATGTTCCCCTCTTTTGCCAATTCAAATCCCAAGATCAAGAAGGAGATCAAATTGTCAAGTGCCTTTATTGCTTCCTTCAAGTGTTGGCAATTCTAAAACTTATGGGGGATAAACTCCCTTAAATTTATCAGCAATGCACTTGATTGGTCTATGGTAAATGATTGAAGAGGGTCAACTATCATACGGGTTGAATCGCTTCATCAAGGATGCACTAATTTCCTGCTTGTAAAACATATTAGCTCAAGAATCCATATCACATGATAATCATAAAAAACACTCAAGATCATGCATATATCACATCCCACATGAGATTAAGTAAATTATATTTGATTAGATAATCATGAGTCAAAATATATAAGTTGGTCATTAAAAGTAATAATGTTTTTAGAAAGGTCTTGTGTTTAGGAAGAAAAATGTATCAAAATTAAAGCACAAGATGAGTCATGAAAGAAACAAATTTATGTCCCACAATCACCCCCCAACTTGAGGGTGTCACAACCCTATGCAACAAAATTACATTCCCAAAAAATGATGTTAGACTTACTCAATCTTCCTCATTTGGATGCAACACTCTACATGATTTTTTGAAGTCATATGACACTATCTGAGTGATGGAATCCCTACTATGATACTCTGCCTTCCACTCTATCTTGCTCCATCTATTCTTCTCTAACTCCATGCAATGTTTATTAAGCCTTAAACTTGAAACACAACCAGGTATATGGAGAATATATTTGCAAAATAACTAGAAACAAGAGACAATAGTATCAATTATAAAATATACCCTTGTATTATGATATTGCAAAGAAGGAAAACAATGTTCACTTGCCTCTTAAGGTGGGGCAACCTCTTACTAAATAGAACTCCAAATAAACAACACAAGACAAACATTCCATGGTCTCCTATCTCTTTCAATAGAAAAAACCTAACTACTTGAGGTCTTGTGATGCCAACCCCCCTTCTCCTTGGGTTGCGTGACCTCCCGGTCAAGGATATTCAATTCTCAGAGCTGAATTAGCTCTCTGAAACCTTAATGGTCTTGCTTGTAAATAACCATATGTCTCTTCAGTCTTTCGATGCAAGTTCTATGACACTCACGACCTCTCCCTTCGCACTACCGGGCGATTAGTGTGCAGGCGCTAGCTCCTCCTCCGTTAGAGCCTCCCCTCATATGACCTCGGGTTATGTCCACACACAATTGTGGGCGCGGTCGAAAGTGGTTTGGGATCAATCCACTTTTCTCCCCGCAATTCACTACCAAACACAACATGTCCAATTTGCAATACCACAGTTTCTATTGCGGCCCACTCTCAAGTTTTTAGATCTCGAGCACTTTCCATCTTCACAATCCTTCATAATCGTCGATCTCACAATATCGACGGTGCTTCTGAACCTGACGGTTTAGATATGTCCTTTCCCAATTCTATGGATCAAAACTAACCCTTCTAAATCAACGACTGTGATTTATTCTGTGATTTGGGCTTCGTGAGTTTCAAATCTGAACTCCTGCTTTCTCCACAATGGCTATCTCCCAAAATAAAAGATCTGTTGACATTTGTCCTTTTCAAATCAATGGTTATAATTTACTTCAGACCTTCGGGGTTCAGAGATTTCAATTCTCAACTTCCCAGAGTATTATTATCCAAAGTTCACGATCTGTCACCACGCGTCACTCTGGATCTGACGGTCCAGATTTTCTTTAGGTCTTCAGGTTTCAACAGTCTCAATTCTCAATCGAAACCCAATTGCAATTTACCCGGAGCTTATGATCTATTGATGCGTATCCTTCCTTAAATCAACAGTCCTTGTTTCCTTCAGCTCCTCTTGGATAGATCTTAACCCTTTATCCTGTCCAACTTCCACAAATTCTTCTTCTGAAGGATTTCTTCGACACTTAGTCGAGTTATGGTCCTGTGCACTCCTTGCAACTGATCTCTGCACTTTCTTATGAGAAAAACCCGAGTTATTTCTCCAAGTCAAAGACTTTGCATACACACTCCTTGCGCTTAATATGCATATTCTGCATACAAAAGTTCCACACTATCTCTTCTGAGCTTCGAGTCGAAAAAGTCTCTCTCACACACACTCCTTGCGTTCGGTATGCACTCCTTGCATAACTTACAAAAGAGAAAACAATTGAAACTTATTCAATTTTTCATAAATTCATTCCTTTACCATGAACATCATGCATCCACAAAACACATAACAACAGTAAAACTGTAAAACAGTATCAACACTGTACAATTCGATAAATTTTCTCTGTTCTATTCATTTAAGAAATAAATACATGATTACAACTTCTGTCTCTTACAAAACTACAATGAAAACTTGTCTAAGGACCTAGAGCTTCCTCGCTCGTCTTCCTCCTATCTAAATTCTATCACACTCTACTCAAGTGGTTACCTACTCAGCTTAATTAATGCAACCTAATGACTAATACGGGATAATATCCTACACCTGTAATATATTACAGTCGTGTAAGGATTTACAATGATTTATCAGTTCAAAACGGTGGCTCGACTTTACATACATCTAATTAATTAACGAGAGATTCAAAAAATCTCCACACCGCTACCAAGCTGGTTAAGAGTCGGTTTGGCTCTTTTAATGCGTTGATGTGTCGACTTTGCTTCCACGTCTGCTTTGTTTTGATTTGATAGTGATGATCCTGCATCATACTCCTCTGGCCAAAATATTCATGGAGTCCTATCCATGAGCTCTCGCACTGTCTTGCCATGCTTCAAAATATCAGGTTCAATTACCCATCTTGAATCTTCCACAAGGTGATCATTCCACTTTACCAAATATTCAGGATGCATCTTTCTTCTGGTTTTCCTTCCAATTCTCTGTTCCAATATTTTCTCCATCTGAGGTTTTTCTACTGTGGGCATCTGTTCTTCCCACTGAATCTCTTCCTGATCATCTAATTCTCCTGCGTCATCTCTACTATAAGGATACAAATCTGCAACGTTGAATATGGGTGATATCCCAACATTGTCCGACAACTCAATCTCTTAAGCATTTGCTGCAAATTTTCTAAGGATCTTGGATGGTCCTATCTTCTTCATCTTCAACGTATTATATGTTTTCTTCTGGGAAATCTCTCCTTTCTCAAATGAGCTAAAACTTCATCTCCCACTTCAAATTGAACTTCCCTTCTTTTCTGATCAACTTTGTCCTTATACTTCTGATTACTATCCTGTATCTGTTTCTTAACTTGATCATGAAGTCTTTGTATTCCTGTAGAAAAATCTTCTGCTCCAATGCTCCTGAATTCATATTGTTTCAACTCTCTCAACTCTGCAATCCCTCTTGGCTGTCTTCTGTATACTATCTCAAATGGACTTTTTCTAGTGCTTCTATTAACTGAGTTGTTAAATGAAAATTCTACCTGTGCCATAATCTGATCCCACTGATGACCTTATTCAATGACTGAACTCCTTAACAAATTTCCCAGACTTCTGTTCACCACTTTAGTTTGTTCATATGTTTGAGGGTGATATGCTGAACTAAAAGATAAATTAGTTCCCAACCTCTTCCATAGAGTCCTCCAAAAGTGTCCTACAAACTCAGTGTCCCTCTTTGAGACTATACTTCTGGGCAGTCCATGTAATCTCACAATTTCTATGAAAAATACATTGGCTATGTGTGTAGCATCATTTGTCTTATGGCATGGTATGAAATGTGCCATCTTAGAAAATATATCGACTACAACAAATATGGAATCACTTCCCTTCCGGGTTCTAGGTAATCCCAATACAAAATCCATACTAATTTCATCCCAAGGCCTTTCTGGAATAAACAATGGATGATACAAACCAATGTTTTGTCTCTTTCCTTTTGCATGTTGACAAATCTTACACCGATCTACAAATTTATTCACATCTTCCCTAACACCTAGCTAATAATACAAACTATTCAGTTGTGCAAATGTTTTGTCATGACCAAAATGTCCGGCTGGGCCTCCACTATGTTTTTTTTTCAACAAATTATCTCTCATTGAGCATCTTGGTATGCACAATTGGATTCCTTTAAACAACAATCCATCCTGGATCAAATATTCTGCCCATGAGTTGTTATCCCTCAACAAAGGATTTCCATATGCTTCATAAGCCTCCTTAAAATCTGGATCTTCCTGATACATTTCCTTAAGTTGTTCAAATCCTAAGGTCTTCACTTGGAATTCCTGTACAACCAAACTTCTCTTGCTCAAAGCATCTGCAACTTTATTATCACTTCCAAAAATATGTTTAATGACAAAAGTAAAATTATGCATGAATTCTACCCACTTAGCATGCCTTTGATTCAACTTCTCTCGCCTAGTAATAAATTGCAAAGCTTGATTATCACTATGCAAGACAAACTCTTTTGGAATTAAATAATGTCTCCATTTCTTGAAAACTTGAATCACTGCATAAAACTCCTTGTCGTATGTAGAATATTTCTCCTTAGTGTCATTCAACTTTTCACTAAAATAAGCAACTGACCTATTATCTTGACTCAAAACCGCTCCAATGGCTATTCCACTTGCATCACACCTCACCTGAAATGTTTTTCCAAAATCGGGTAAAACCAAAATTGGTTGTTTTGTTATCTTCTTTTTCAACACCTTGAAACTTTTCTTAGCCTCCTCTGTCCAATTAAAATACTTATGTTTCTTCTTCACAGTATCCATCATGGGTGCACATATACCACTAAAATTTCTAATAAACTTTCTATAAAAACGTGCTAACCCATGGAAACTTCTCACCTCAAATATGCTCCTAGGTGACGACCATTCTTTGATTTCTCTCACCTTCTTTGGATCCATCTTCAATTCATTTAAGAGATCACAAAACCCAAGTATATGAGTTCTATCTTCATACAAGAACTTTTCTTCAAGTTTATTAACAACTTTTCCTGCTGCAACCTCCTCATCACTAATGTCAAATGCTTTGAATGTTCTTCCTCTGTTTTGCTGAAAACTAATATATCATCCAGATATACAATGACAAATTTACCTATGAAGTCTTTCAGTACTTCATTCATCAACCTCATAAATGTGCTTGGGGAATTTTTCAATCCAAATGGCATGACTAGCCATTCAAACAAACCTTCATTTGTCTTGAATGTTGTCTTCCATTCATCTCCCTCTATCATTCTTATCTGATGATATCCACTCTTCAAGGCTATTTTTGAAAAATAGCTTGCTCCACTCAAACAATCCATCAAATCATCCATCCCAGGTAAAGGAAATCTATACCTGATGGTAATCTTGTTGATGGCTCTGGAATCTGTACACATTCTCCATCCTCCATCCTTCTTCAGACTTAACACGGTTGACACTGCACATTGGCTTAGACTTTCCCTAAATAAACCTTTATCCAACAACTCATGAACTTGCTTTTTAACCTCTTCATTCTCTCGAGGTGTCAACCTATACGCCGCTTTGTTTGACAAACTAGCTCCTGGAATCAAGTCAATATGGTGGCTAATACTCCTAATGGGTGGTAATGAGTGAGGCAACTCATCCACCACCATGTAAGTAAAATTCTCTAACAATTCTTGGTTTTCTTTAGGTAAATAATTCATAGAAGTATTGGTAAGGATAGCTCTCAGCTTTCTCACTACAACAAATTGCATTTCTTGATCTTTCTTGATCTCCTTCAAGAGTTTCTTCCCACTCATGAGAAGTATTCTTGTGCTGGCTTCTTCCTTCCCTTTCTTCTCTTCTATTGGCAGTAACATGTGGGTTCTACCACTTTTTTCCAGATTATAAGTATTTTTCCTCCCATCATGAATGACATTCCTATCAAACTGCCATGGTCTCCCCAACAAAATATGACAAACATCCATAGGAATTACATCACACATAATCTCATCTTTATAGCCTTCTATTTTAAATTCAACTTTGCATTGTTGACTTACCATTACTTGATGTCCTTTCTGTAACCACGATACTTTATATGGACTTGGGTGTGCAGTTGTCTCCAGCTCCAGCTTCTCCACCATTTCTGTAGATACTAAATTATCAGTTCTCCCACTGTCTATAATCATCTTGCAAACTTTGTCCTTTGTTTTACAAGCAGTCTTGAACAACCTCGTTCACTGAACTAAGCCTTCTATTTCCTTCTCTGGCTTTAGAAGAACTTTACTCATCATAAGGTTCTGTCCTCCTTATGCTACTTCTGCTTCCACATTCTTCCAAGCTTTAGAAATGTGTGATTCTCCTCCTCCTTCTTTCTTCCTCTCGGGACATTCCCAAGACATGTGTCCTATTTTTCCACAGGCATAACATTTAACTCCACCTCCTCCACCTCCTACTCTTCCTCGAGGAAAAGAGTTTCTCCCACCAAATGATCTTGTTTGGGAACTTCCTCCTCTTTCAAAGTGACCATATGATTTCTCACTCTCTTCCTTGGGTTTCGGTTCCTTATCATAGATAATTCCCTTACCTCTATTTGAGCCTCTACTTCTGTTTCGCTGACTCTGGTTTCTGGCCAACTTTTCTTTTGCCTTCAGTGAAATCTGATAAGCATCTTCCATTGTCCTCACAATCATCATGTTGATCTCATCCTAGATTTCATATCTCAAGCCATTTATATACTTGACAACTTTTTCATCATCCCTCTCTCTTTGTCTAGTCCTAATATTCAACCTATAGAATTCTTCTGTATACTCTTTCACTGTCATGCCCCTCTATCTCAAGTTCTGCAACTTTATGAACAAGTTTATTTGGTAATCCTTAGGTATGAATTTAGCCTTCAGTTTGGCTACCATTCTATCCCAATTCTTTATCTTTTGTTTACCTTTTCTCATTCTCTCTGCATGCAGTTCATCCCACCACAGTGTTGCATGTCCCTTTAATATGGTGACAACATGTCTCACCTTCTTTCCTTCATCGACATCTTCATAGTCGAAATACTTATCCATGGACCTTATCCAGTCCAATATCTCTTCGACATACAAATTACCTTCATACATCGGGACGTCCATATTTTCTCTAGCTCCCAACTTCACAACAACTTTCAATAAGTGTTCTTCTGATGCATCTTCCCCTGTAGCTTCTTCAATTTCTACTTCTTCACTTTCTGCATCACTGACGTCTTCAATAGCAGGGGTTCTTCTTTGCATTGCTTCCATCACTTCTAAACTTGCGCAAAGCTCTCTTATTTCTCTTCCCACAACATGGTTTTCCATAGGTGGATCTACACGAATCCTTGGCGACATTATTTAAACTACATATATATATATATACATTTTTTTTAATACACAAAATACAACTTCGAACTTTTTCAGGCTCTGATACCACTTGATGTCAACCCCCCTTCTCCTTGGGCTGCGTGACCTCCCGATCAAGGATCTTCAATTATCAGAGCTGAATTAGCTCTCTGAAACCTTAATGGTCTCGCTTGTAAATAACCACATGTCTCTTCAGTCTTTCGGTGCAAGTTCTATGACACTCACAACCTCTCCCTTCGCACTACCGGGTGATTAGTGTTCAGGTGATAGCTCCTCCTCCGTTATCTCCTTCCTGCATATGACCTTGGGTTATTTCCACACACAATTGCGGGCGTGGTCAAAAGTGGTTTGGGATCAATCCACTTTTCTCCCCGCAATTCACTACCAAACGCCACACATCCAATTTGTAATACCACGGTTTCTATTGCGACCCACTCTCAAGTTTTTAGATCTCGAGGACTTTCCATCCCCACAATCCTTTGTAATTGTTGATCTCACAATATTGACGGTGCTTCTGAACCTAACGGTTAAGATCTGTCCTTTCCCAATTCTACAGATCAGAACTAACCCTTCTAAATCAACGACTCTGATTTATTCCGTGGTTCGGGCTTCGGGAGTTTCAAATCTCAACTCCTGCTTTCTCCATAATGGCTATCTCATGAAATAAAAGATCTATTGACATTTGTCCTCCTCAAATCAACGATTATAATTTAATTCAGACCTTTTGGGTTCGGAGATTTCAATTCTCAACTTCCCAGAGTATTATTATCCGAAGTTCGCGATCTGTCGCCACGCGTCCCTTTGGATCTGAAGGTCCAGATTTTCTTCGGGTCTTTAGGTTTCGGTAGTCTCAATTCTCAATCGAAACCCAATGGCAATTTACCTGGAGCTTACAATCTGTTGACGCGTATCCCTCCTTAAACCAACAGTCCTTGTTTCCTTCAGCTCCTCTTGGATAGATCTTAACCCTTTATCTTGTCCAACTTCCACAAATTCTTCTTCTGAAGGATTTCTTCGACAATTAGTCGAATTCTGGTCCTATGCACTCCTTGCAACTGACCTCAGCACTTTCTTATGAGAAAAACCCGAGTTATTTCTCCAAGTCAAAGACTTCACATACACACTCCTTGCACTCAATATGCATACTCTACATACAAAAGTTCCACGCTATCTCTTCTGAGCTTCGAGTCAAAAAAGACTCTCTCACACACACTCCTTGCGTTTGGTATGCACTCCTTGCATAACTTACAAAAGAGAAAACACTTGAAACTTATTCAATTATTCATAAATTCATTCCTTCACCATGAACATCATACATCCACAAAACAAATAACAACAGTAAAGCTGTAAAACAATATCAACACTGTACAATTGGATAAATTTTCTCTGTTCTATTTATTTCAGAAATAAATACATGATTACAACTTCTGTCTCTTACAAAACTACAATGAAAACTTGTCTAAGGACCCAGAGCTTCCTCGCTCTTCTTCCTCCTATCTAAATTCTATCACACTCTACTCAAGCGGTTACTTACTCAGCTTAATTAATGCAACCTAATGACTCATATGGGCTAATATCCTACACCTGTAATATATTACAGTCGTGTAAGGATTTACAATGATCCGTCAGTTCAAAACGATGGCTCGACTATACATATATCTAATTAATTAACGAGAGATTCAAAAAATATCCACACCGCTACCAAGCTGGTTAAGAGTCGGTTTGTCTCTTTCAATGCATTGATGTGTCGAATTCACTTCCACGTCCGCTTTGTTTTGATTTGATAGCGATTCTCCTGCATCATCCTGTCACTAATGGGTACCAACTACTTAGTGGGCCTTATATAGTAGACCATTTTACATTAAATAAATATTCACTACTCTCCTATGGGACTTATTCAAAGAGTATGGGCACATACAACAATTAAATAAATCCTAGGTAGCCTAAAGTAGGGAGCTTAGGGTAGGACCCTAACAAGCCCCCTCCCTCTACTCTCCCCCTCAAAAGTAGCATTGTCCTCAAGGCTAAAGTTTAGGAAAATGTTGCAAGGTTGTGGTTGATTCCCATGCAACATATTTGGGTGGCATGTCTTTCCACTAGATAAATACTTCATTATTCACATGGTATCACTATTGACACTCTTTGGTATCAAATATTTCTTCCAAATGAAACCAAGTGGAGCCTTCTTCATCAAGTTTTAGTTAGTTGGTTTGCACCTTGCACTTCGATACCATAAACTTCTTTAGATAAGACACTTGAAATAACTGATGAATCTTGGAGTGGGTTGGAAGAGCTAGTTTGTAGGCCACTTGTCCAATGCATTGGATGATCTCATAGGGTCCATAGAACTTGGGTGCTAATTTATAAGGTGTTTTGTCTTTGAGTGATGTTTGTTTATAGGGATAAAGGCAAAGAAACACATGATCACTTGCTACAAAAGAACGTTTGGAGTGATGATGGTACACTTGTTGCTTCATTATTTTTTGAGCCATAACCAAATTGTCCTTTAGTATGTGAAGAATGGATTCTCTAGTGTGGAGTGTGTGATCCTTTGCTTGAGCCTTGGAAGCACCTAGTAAATATGAAGTGACTGAAAATTGTTTTTGGCCATAAACTGCTTCATATGGGGTCATTTGGGTAGCTCCATGATAAGAGGTATTGTACCACCATTCGGTGAGGGGAATCCATTATTCCCATTGGTTTGTTTTTTCATAGGCAAATCATCTCAAATAGATTTATAGGCACTTGTTGGATTCTTTAGTTTGACCATTTGTTTGGTGGTGATATGCATTGCTCATTTTTAGCTTGGTACCTTGTAATTTAAACAACTCTTGCCAAAAATTGTTAGTGAAGATAGGGTCCTGATTTGAGACAGTGGAAGTGGGCATGCCATGTAGCTTAAAAATATCGTCAAGGAAGAATTGGGAAACTGAGGAGGGGGTAATTGGATGTGGTAGGGCACAAAAATGAGTATATTTGGAGAGACAATTGACTACCACCATGATCATTGATTTGTTGTCTACCCTTTGAAGTCCCACTATAAAATCCATATGCCATCCCATATATGTGTTGGGATCAATAATGGTTGCAATCATTGTTAGTATGTTCAATCTCTTCCCTTTGTTTATTTGGAAAATGTCACAGGTTGCCACACAATTCTAGATGTTAGTTTTCATGCCCTCCTAAAAGAACCAACACTTAGTTAGTTCATATCTTTTATGAAATCTAGAGTGACCTGATGTAGGTGATGAATGAAATTCCTCTAAGAGTCTTTGTTTTAAGAAATAATTCTTTACTAGAACAATTTTTCCTTTATATCACGATGTATCTAGCCGCTATGTATACCCTTTAGAAGGGTTAGTATCTTCCTGAATCTTGTGGATGAGTTGAATGATAATGTCATCTACCAATCATTCTTGATGGGCTTCTCAAGCCAACCTACAATGGGTAAAGATGAGTCAAAGAGGGATCCATATCCTTCAAACTATTGGGATAAGGCATCATATACCACACTATCTTTACCCTTCTTATAAATAATGTCATAATCATACCCTTGTAGCTTGGTGACCCACTTATGTTCCTCTGGTGAGGATAACATTTGTTCGAGAAAGTGCTTCAGACTATTATGGTTAGTCTTGAACTAGAAATGTTTCCCTATGAGGTATGGATGCCATGTCTCCATTGCATGCATGATGACCATCATCTCTTTCTCATATGTGGATTTACCCAAATTACGGTCACATAATTACTTACTAGTGAGTGCCAAAGGGTTCCTTTCTTGCATCAATACCTCACCAAGACCTCTGCTTGAGGCATTATATTCCAAGACAAATGTATTGGTAAAAATTAGCACTGCTAATACTACAAACATTCACATGGAATCCTTTAAAGCTAAGAAGGCATGTTCAATGCCCTCATTCCAAACAAAGGCATTCTTTTTGAGTAGCGAGGTTAAGGGAGAAACAATTTTTTTATATTTTTTCACAAACTTCCTATAGTAGCTTGTAATTCATAATAATCCATGCAAGCGCTCCAGGGTTTTGGGACATGGCCAATCTTGCATAACTGTGACTTTCTTAGGATCAACTCATACTTCCTCCTGACTTGCAATGTGACCCAAGCACTTGGAGAATTTTACGAATAACTTGTGGTCTTGAAGGAGTTGCAAGGATTTATCAACATGATCTAAGCAGTATTCACATGTTTTTTTGTAGATCAGAATATCATCATAGAAGGCCTGCACAAAATTGTGTAGGAATGGTCAAAATATTTTGATCATGAGGCTCTGGAAGGTTCATGGAGCATTGCAAAGGCCAAAAGGCATCGTTAAAAGTCATAATGACCTTCATGTGTATGGAAAATGGTCTTATGGATGCTTGCCTCTTTCATTCTGATATGGTGGTAGCACAAACAAAGGTCAAGTTTAGTGAAAAACTTGGTTCCATGAAATTCGTCCAAGAGGTCGTCAATAACTGGGATAAGAAATTTTTCCTTGATGGTCAACTTATTGAGAGCTCTGAAATAAGGATACTTGTACTATGTACCTTCCTTTTCTATTACCATGATCACTAGTGATGAGTAAGGGCTAGTATGAGGATGTGTGGCTCCCACCCCCAACAATTCCTGAATGTTCTTTTCAATTTGATTTTTCTATGCAAAAGGGTCCCAATAAGAATGAACATTAGGTGGTTGAGTACTTGGAACGAGGGGAATACCATGGTCATGATCCCCACGTGAAGGTGGTAAGCCTTGTTTCATTTGAAATACCTATTGATGCTCAGAGAGAACAAACTGCAAATCGGGGTGAATCTCTTGTGGTGTGGTGTTGACTACTTATATGACATTGAACTATGCAATAACATGAAGTGACCTTTCTTCAACAATTTATCCATACAATGAGAGGTGATAATTTCAGGGGAACCAAATGTAAGCCCCTTGAGGATATGTTTATTCCCTTCTTGTGTGAATCTCATGTATAATTTTTTAAAATCCATAGTGACTAGTCCCAAAGTGCATAACCATTTTCCCAGAGAACTATATCACAACCACCCATTTCAATAGAAAACATGTGAGTTTTGAGATGACACTCACCAATTTCATTTTCACATCAACCCCCACATTTCGTTGTACCACCATTGGTGATCACAATTTGAAAATTAGATATGGGATGTACACAACAATGGGTGTCTTGTGCAACTCTCATATAAATACAATTATGGGTGTCTTGTGCAACTCTCATATAAATACAATTATGGGTGTTTCCACCATCAATCAACACAATCACTTGATGGTGCTTGATGTAGCCAATCAATTTCGAGGTTTGGGGTGTTGAGAAACTTGATAGGGCATAGAGAGAAATTTGGGGTGCCTCGCAAGGAGCTTGCAAGGGGGCTTCATATTCCATGGGTGGGGTGGTGTCTTCCAAAGTTGGTTCATGAGTATATTCAACAAGAATGTCCCCTGAGTAGTCATGTGGAGATATATCCATTTTGTTGGATAAGTAATCCTTGGGATCACGTTATTGTAACATTAGTGTAAATATGAGGAGTCACCCATTAGGGAGGACCAATAGTCATTTACTTTGTATTTATGCACCTATCATGTTATTGTAAATCACAACAGTGGAGTTAAGTGGTATCAAAGCAATATTAAATCCATTATTACTAGTAGCATTTCCTTTCCCTTATCATGTAGTAAACACCTTCCTGTGTATCTCTCTGCCTTCTAAATCTCCAGTTGGTTCCAGTTCCTTTCAAAAAAACCCTAATTTCTGCCTCGTCTGCAATCGACATTTCTAGTCAACTGTTCCATCTTCACATGGGCTGCACCTCCTGTAACTATTCCTCATAGTGTACACACCCCCGTTGACTGCCCCTTCTTCACGTGACTGCTTCGTGCTCATCTGCGAAACCCTAATTCACACAATGTCGACTGCCCCATTGTTCATGCTCTCGACTATTCCATTGCTCCATTGTTCATGCCCTCGACCATTCCAAGATAATCGAAAAATTCACTGAGCCTCCACAGTCCTGCTCGTGTGGATTCCTTTACACTGACACCCATATCCTTTACATTGGTGCATGCTATTATAATTATCAGTGTTATTGTTTCTTGTTATGTCATTTCTCACTGGTCTTGTGGTTACCAAAATTTCCATCGAGATACTACAATATCCATGAGGACCAACCACACAAATTCGCTACACAAACCCACATGAATTCTGCTTGAACATTCGCTACATAAACCCATACGAATATTCCCTTGCCAATGGCCCTCGATTGTTCCATACTCGGTAAATCCGCTAGTTCTCTGAACAATAATTTCTGCAATATTTTTCCTTTGTCCCTCCAAACTGTGATACACGCGTGGGTGATTGGGAAAAAGGCCAAAACAAAACCACTATCATTCACTACAGTCTTCATATGAAACATCAAATAGCCTACAAGTTGCTTGCGGTCCAATATATACCTAAGCCATATACCCATTGTACACAACATGCACGTATAGCCAAGCACATGATTCAAAACTAGGGGCTTCTTGGTGTATTCCAACTTCAAGCAATGAGGTTTTCTTGTGACATTTGATCCATAATTCCTACCATCGATCTGAGCGTGATGGATACTTAGTAATTTTTTTTGAGTATGCATGGATTCTTGACATAGGTGCAACCTCTCACATGAAATTCCGAAGAGACTTATTCGAAGACTTGGATGAAAATGTAGATGGTGTAGTGTATTTTATAGATAAATCGGGTCTCAAACCTTTGGGAATGGGAACCATCAGGCTTAAGTTCTCTGGACTCCTAGATTTTCTACTGCATAATGTGCTCTATCTTGCTGAGCTACAAAGGAACTTGTTGTCCCTTGTGTACATAGGACATCGAGGGCACTTTGTTCATATGTTCGGTGGAAAAGTTGAAATAAGGAAGGACTTGGACAACATGGTTTTCATGACCAGAATGGAAGATGGAAGACTGTTGAAGTTGAAAGGGACATCTGTCTATACACAAAATGCTACATACCTCTCTCATCACAATGAAGGTATAATACCATCTAGTCTTTTGTGGGATGCTAGATTTGTCCATATTAATTATGTCAGTCTCCATTTGTTGAGAAATAATGTGTTTCTAGTTTGACTACTATTCCTAGGAAATTGAAGCAATGTGATACTTATATCCTTGGAAAGCATAGCAAACAACCATTTCATGATTCTACTTCCAGAGCATGTAAAAAACTTGAACTGATTCATTCTGATTTGTGTGGCCCTATGCATGTTCCTTCTGCAAATGATAATAGATATATCATGACTTTTATTGATGATTACATCATGATGTGTTGGGTGTGTGAAAAGAAAAATCACAAGCTTTTGAAACTTTTAAAATTTTTCATGTATGGATTCAAAATGAAGCTTAGCCTCGTATTGGATCTGTTCACACCGATAATGGAAAAGAAAATACATCTAATGAATTTGAAAGCTACATTTGCCAACATGGGATCAAGTATCAAACCACATTTCCATACAATCCCCAACAGAACGATGTAGCTGAATGAATGAACATGACACTCATAAATATGGTTTGTTACATGATGTTTTTCAAGAATGTAAAATTAAAGTTTTGGGATGATGTAGTTCTATATGCAGTTTATGTGACAAATAAGTGTTCATCTCATGCTATTCAAAACAAGACTCCTTATGAAATGTGGTATGGTTGCATTCCTTTGGTGAGGCATCTCAGGGTCTTTGGTTCCATCAACCATGGCTTGATTCGTAAGGAGAAAAGAAGCAAGCTTGATTCAAGGAGTTGGAAGTGCATCTTCTTGGGGTACTCAAATACCACCAAGGGATATCATATTTACGTTGAGAAAAACAATAAATTCATCCTTTCCAGAGATGAAATATTTATTGAATCTTCCAAGAATGATGAAACTTTTGAGAGGCAACTTGATCATCTAGACAAAGTCACTCATGTAAAGACATATCATGAATTTGATGATGAGATTCCACATATTGAAGGGGGGATCCCTATCTTGGGTCAATATCTGGAATCTCCTTTTGAAGCACATTCTCCCCCACATGAAGAAGTTCCAGGCACTTCATCAGAACCCAAAGTTCATTTGGATGATGTGATCAAGAGGATTGAAAAGATGAGTCTTAATGAGAACTCAACACCATCTCAATCCACCGAATAGCCTGGACCATCTTAGAAATTTCCACCAAAATGTCTCAAAAAAACACTTGAGAGTGTTCATCCTAATGAGGTTGGAAAGATAGGAACCATAATTTCCTCAAGACAAGATGGAGGTAATGTAGATGATTCAAACTCAAGTGATATAGATGACATGGATGTTTCATATGATTATGATTTGAATTTATCTACTAACCTTGAACTAACTTTCTTTGAAGAAGCCACTTCTCATGATGAATGGAAAGAATCCATGCAGAAGGAATATGATGCTCTCATCAAGAATGGGACATGGAAGTTGGTGGACCCTCCATTTGGCTGCAAGTGGGTATTCAAGAACAAGTACAAATCATATGGCTCACTTGACAAGCACAAAGCAAGGATTGAGGAAAAAGGATTTGCATAGAAAGAAGGTGTTGATTATGAGAAGACTTTTGCCCCCACAACAAAATGGGCTACCATCTATACTCTATCTTCTATGGCAACACATAATAGATGAAAAATTGATCAAATGAATGTGAGGACTACTTTCTTCAGTGGAGACTTGAAAGATAATGGTTTCATGTATCGACTAGAAGGGTTTGTTTTGAAGGGACATGTAATATACCAGATGTAAAAAGTATGCAGAACATAAATAAAGTGATAGAAATGGCAGAATAACGACAATATAATGAGAACAATTACCACAATAACACTAAAATGATATAAGACTAACAACAAAAATAATACTTTGATTCTGAGAGCAATGTTCACGGGCCTCTTCGAGGGGGCAACCTCCAGTCGAGCAGAGCTCTATTACAATAATATCCAAGCTAGGGTTCTCATACCCTCGACTCCTATTTATACTAAATATGTCTATCAAAAGAAGCATTTAGAGGAAGATGCTTCTAGAAGCGGAAGCTTCTATTAAGTCTTCTTACATTCGATTTATTCTATTTTATTGCAAGGCCTTATTAATATTGACCTTTATTACATTCAAATATATTGTTCTACCTATGTGCGGGTTAGGACCCTAACATGTCCTCCCCCTTAAAAAAAACCTAGTCCTCAAGGTTTGAGATGTGGAAATTGCTACAGAATGGTAGTTGGTTCCCAAGTGGCATCTGCTAGAGTTGTATATTTCCACTGGACTAACACTTCCTTGATGGTTCTCTGACGCAGGCAACGCTCACGCTGGTCCAAAACTGCTTGTGGATGTAGCCAAATGGATCCTTCTTCGACTAACTTGGGAAGGTTGGTTTGAATTTGGGACTTAGTTCCAATCACCTTCTTTAAGCATGAAACATGAAAAACATGATGTAGCTTGGAATGGTTGGGCAAAGCTAACTGATAGGCCACCTGTCCCACACGCTTGAGAACGGTGTAAGGAACATAAAATTTGGGTGCTAGCTTTTGACACTGCTCGACCTTGAGGGAATTTTTCTTGTAAGGTTGCGGTCAAAGAAACACCTGATCCCCTTCTGCAAATCGACATTTAGAGCGACCTTGATCTGCTTGTTTCTTCATGCGATTTTGTGCCATGACCAAATTCTCTTTGAGGGTACGGAGAATAGCCTCATGAACTGTAAGTGTTTGGTCAACCGTCTAGACCTTCGAGACACCAGGTAAGTATGAGAGAACTGAAGGTGGCTTCTGTCCATATACTGCTTCAAAAGGAGTCATGCCTGTAGCTGTATGGTATGAAGTGTTGTACCACCATTCAGCTAGGGGTAACCATTGAGCCCACTGATTTTGATTTTCCGAGGCAAAACACCTCAAATATGTTTCCAAACACTTGTTGACAACTTCCGCTTGACCATCAGTCTGGGGATGATAAGCTGTGCTGAGATGCAATGGGTGCCTTGTAGCTTGAACAATTCTTGCCAAAAATTGTTGGTGAAAGTTGGGTCGCGATCATAAACAATAGAGTGTGACATGCCATGAAGCTTGAAGACCTGATCCATGAAAAGTTGAGCCACCGTGGATGCTTTAAATGGGTGTTGAAGAGTGCAAAAATGAGCATACTTGGAAAGGCGATCAACAACCACCATGATGACTGATTTATTTCTCGATTTGGGTAAGCCTGTAATAAAATCCATAGAGATATCCCTCCAAATAGCAGGTGGAATCGAAAGCGGTTGTAGTGTACCCACAGATTTAACTGTTTCTCCCTTGTTGTGTTGACACACATCACATTCAGCGACAAAATTACGAATGTCTTGTTTCATACCATCCCAGAAAAAAGAACGTTTGACCCTGTCATAGGTTTTGGTGAACCTGGAGTGCCCCGTTGTGGGTGTAGCATGAAGCTCAGAAAGTACCGTGGATTTAAGTTTTGATTGTTTACTTAAATATAAATGGCCTTTGTATCGAAGCTCATCATGGAGCCAAGAGTACCCCGGGGAAGCTGGAACATTGGACTACAATTGTTGGATCAGATGCAAACTTTTGGGATCTTGTAGCCATTCCTGGTGAACGGCTTGGAGCCAATCTGGTACAATGAAGGAAAGAGAAAAAAGGGATCCTTCATCTTCATATTTTCGAGAAAGTGCATCTGCAACCACATTGTCTTTGTCTTTCTTGTAAATGATCTCATAATCATATCCAAAGAGCTTAGTCACCCATTTTTTTTGCTCCGGGGAGGAAATGCGTTGTTCCAGAAAATACTTGAGGCTTTGATGGTTTGTCTTAATTTGGAAGCACTGCCCCAATAGATAAGGGCGCCAAAGATCAACGACATGTACAATAGCCAACATTTCCTTTTCATAGATTGATTTGCCCAAATTTCTTTTAGGCAGTTGCTTGCTGGTAAAGGCCAAAGGCCGACCCTCTTGCATAAGGACAACACCAATTCCTTTCCTTGAAGCATCACATTCCAAGACAAAGGTCTTTGTGAAATCGGGAAGGGCCAGGACTGGAGTGGTGCACATGGCCATATTCAAGGTTTGAAAAGCTTGAGCAGCGGCTGGGGTCCAAGTGAAAGAGTTCTTTTTTAGGAGTGCAGTGAGAGGTGCTGCAATCTTTCCATAATTCTTAACAAACTTGCGATAATAACCTGTTAAGCCCAGAAATCCACACAATCTTTTGAGAGTCTTTGGGTGAGGCCAGTCTTACATAGCTTCAATCTTTTTAGGATCCACCTTGACGCCATCCTTGCCAATCAGATGACCCAAGTACTCGACTTTTGAGGCACCAAAAGCACATTTAGACTATTTTAGGAAAAGTTGGTGCTGAGAGAGTAGATGGAGAACTCGATCCACATGAGCAAGATGGTCTGTCCATGTTTTTCTATAGATGAGGATATCATCAAAGAAAACTAAGACAAAATGAATGAGAAAAGGATGGAAGACACGATTCATGAGGATTTGGAAGGTGGAGGGGGCATTACACAAGTCAAAGGGCATGACCAAAAACTCACAGTGGCCCTCATGAGTTCTAAAGGAAATCTTGAGAATGTCTACTCTTTCATACGTATCTGGTGGTAGCCCGAACAAAAATCAAGTTTAGTAAATAATTGGGTGCCACTCAATTCATCCAAGAGGTCATCAATGACATGAATGGGAAATTTGTCTTTAATGGTAAGTTTGTTGAGGGCATGAAAGTCAGGACACATTCTCCAAGAACCTTTTTTCTTCAGGACCATAACCATAGGAGAAGAGTAGGGGCTTGTACTACGACAGATAAAGCMTGCATTAAGGAGTTCATGGACCATTTTCTCAATTTCATTTTTTTGGGAAAAGGGGTGACGATACAGACGGATATTGGGAGGAAGGCTTCCGGGTACAAGGGGAATGGAATGATCATGAACACCACGGGAAGGAGGGAGTCCCTGGGGAGTGGAAAAGACCACTTGATGTTTAGAAAGGATGGCTTGGAGGTCTTGCGGCACCAAGGGTGTCTCTATTGCTTGTATGGCATGGAGTTGAGCAATAACACCAGAATGACCTTTTTTGCACAACTTTTACATGCAATGGGAACTAATGATCTCATGTGAACCGATGATGATGCCTTGGAACTTATATTGGTGGCCCTCCTGGTTGAATTGCATGGTTAATTCCTTAAAATCCATGAGAATGGGAACCAAAGTCCTTAGCCAGTCTACACCCAACGCATTGTCACAACCGCCCATGTCGATAGAAAACATATGATACTTCAGGTGGTAGTCACCAATTTGGAGATGCACATTTTCACAACGTCCTCCACATTTCATGGAGCCACCATTGGCAATCATGATTTGGAAATTATTGACGGCATGGATGTAGCAATGAGTTTCTGATTTGGATTTTATGAGCAGAACGAAATGAATACAGATAATTAACAGGTGCTTAACAAAAAATAACAGAGATACAGTAAAACTGGTTTTCTATTCAATAACGAAATAAGCTGAAACTGTAAAATGCAACGGAAACAAGCTTGCTGGAATGGTGGCGGCTTATCAATCGGGTACCGGTTTCTGACAGTGATTTTATTTAGAGCCCGGTTATCAATACAGAGTTGCCAAGTTCCATCTTTCTTCTGTACCAACACGATTGGGCTCCCGCAAGGTGATGAGCTGGGGCGGATGTGCCCCTTGTGGAGCAGTTATTGGATCTATCACTTGATTTCCTCATTCTCTATCAAAGAGAGACAATAGACTGGCCCATTGGGCAGTGGTGCGGTGGGGGTCAGATCGATGGGTGCTTGACCTGGCAGTGCAGAGGTACTCCTGTAGGTGAGGAGAAGATATCCGAGTATTCTTCCATGACCTTATCTACTTGCTTCTGCTGTGTGGAGAGGTCGACCGCGGAGAGCCTAGATGTGGCTGCGATCTTTCACTTATTCTGAGAGTGAATCACGAAGAAGACAAACTTCCCCGTCTGAGAGATGACCTTCCTGCATTGCTTAGTAGAGATCAAGGAAATAATGCTAGGTGGGACTGCCTCGGGTATCCTGTACAATTTCCTGTTCAAAGTAATAATAACACTATGAGGCCTAGACTCATATACAACATGACATTTCCATAAATAAGGTTGGCCCAAAAGAACATCACAAACTTCAAGAGGAGCAACATCACACAATACCTCATCTTTAAAGGGCTTGATGTCATACGATAATCGACACTGTTGGCTGACGCGAAGATTGCTTCCTTGGCGGAGCCATCCAATGGTGTAGGGTTGTGGGTGCGACGTTGTTGGCAGGGCCAGCCGCTTGAGGACCTCTGCTGAGATGAGGTTCTTCTGGCTACGGCTATCAATGATGAAGTTCAACGGGGTGCCTTTTACCCACATCTGTGAATGGAAGAGGTGCTGTCCTTCTTCTGGCTCGTTTGGTTCACCAGACTGGAGCTTGGTGGTAGCGACGGTGGCACTGGGTTCTGCGTCAATGATCCGTCTTCCCCTTTCTGGTTCTATCTCGGAGTCAGAATCTGCATCTGATTAAGAGGCTTTCACTTTGGCCGCCAGCGACTGCTTTGAGCAGCAGTCAACAGTGTTATGCCAAGGGCTCTTATGGAAGTCGCACCACTTCCCGGTATCTTTCTTTGTCTTTCCAGTGTCCTTCTTTGCTTGCAACTTGTACTGGTTGTCTTGATATTGCCCATGTTTTCTCTGTCCTTTGTTTGGTGGGTTGGAGCCCCCCTTTCCTGGCTTTTTTTGTGAGGGGTTCCCAGGCCGAAATTGCCGCGTCTTTTGTTTGAGCTTCTGCTCGATTTTGACGACATATTGGTAGGCCGTGCCCAAGGATGAGATGTCTAGAAATTCCATTTTGATCTGGATGTATCTATGCAGAGCACCAGATTTCACTTCAAATCTTTGATACCCAACTTGGTGCACAAGGTATGGAAGATATTTGTGAAATCTGGCACTGCTTGGTCTCTTTCTTGCCGCAGTGTGGTCCATTTGGTATACAGGTTGTCATAACTTCCGACAGGGTAGTATTGTTCCTTGTTAACATCCCTGAAGGATTCCTAGGTGGTTGTGACTGAAAATAATGAGTTTTCCTCTGTTTCCTTTTGCTCACAGAAAGTTTCCCACCAATATTTTGACATGGGGAACGACTCTGAGGAGCGCAAAAGTAGTCTTTTCTCTATTCAAAAATTTATGAACAAAAAAATACCCTTCTAGTAGATTCAACCACTTGTCTACAACATCTGTGTCTATCTGACCTTCAAATATAGGAATATCAAATTTTATTTGTACCTTGAAGGGGGCGACACCTCCATTCAAAGAAGATGCGTTGCCTGTTGGTAGTCGCCGAAGGATATGCGCGAAACTATCCATCATCTCATTCCTCTGTTGCATGAGGGCTTCCTCAATCAACAGTTTGAAAGGATCTCCTATCCTGTCATATTTATTTTCTCTTTCCATGGGAGGTCACTTGGGCATGTGAGAGCCTCTATCCTCAAGAGAAATAAGCTCGAGACCCAACTCTTTGTACTCCGACGTCATTGGGGACATGCATTAAGATGACAAGGAGCAGACCGCTCTGATACCACTGATCTGGATTTTATGAGCATAACTAAATGAATACAGATTATTAACAGGTGCTTAACACAAAATAATGGAGATACAATAAAACTGGTTTTCTATTCAATAACGAAATAAGCTGAAACTGTAAAATGCAACGGAAACAAGCTTGCTGGAATGGTGGCGGCTTATCTCTGAGAAGAGATGTGACAGCAGCGCGCATTCGCAAGAAGAAAGTTATAATGAGGCTCTGAAGGCATTTTTACAATAAGCAAGAATGCCAAAAACCCTAGACATCCAAAAACCTAACGGTAGGAGATGAAGCGCCAAAAGTCATGTGGGCCCCGTTTGGGTAAGCTAGTACATCAACTTCCCGGGGTCGTAACTTTTGCATACGATCTCCGTTTTAGGCGTGTGATAGCCCATTGGAAAGGTATCGTCAAGGAGATTCATTTTTGGGGCTCAATATTCCCTAGACTATCATTGAGGAGCTCGATACCGAAAAACCTTCATTTAGGCCCTCAAAATGGCCCCGGAAGTAAAAATTGCTAAAAATAGTAAATTGCCAAAAATGTCAGAAAACTATTTTGAGCCAATTGGAAAAGGTGGGTGGCCACCGATATCCATATGGATCAATCCTCCCTCCTTAGGAAGCAATGGTATCTATTGCGTTGAGGTCCCCCATTAGATGAGGAAATTTTTGCTGAATTTGGCCTCGGGTGAGCCACTTGCCTTGGTGCAGGAGCTGCCCTGCTTTGACGACTCGATAAAGCTGGATCCTTTGTTGTTGAGTGCCCTTGATCTGTCTGTCCACAATCTAATCATTGGATGCCTGTTGTATGCAGTCAGGGTTGAGCTCTATTTGTGTCAGTTGTTCTGCTACTTCTGAGGTGTCCAATAATGGTGGGAAATAAGGGCGAAGGAGATCCACATTGAACACTGGGTGCAGGCCAAGGAAAGGAGGAATGTTGAGGTCAAAAGAATTATCCCCCATGGCCTTGGTGGTAGTGTAGGGTCCATAAAAGAGTGGGTGAAGCTTCCGATGGGGTCCTATAAGGCGTTCTTTCTGCAAGTGCAACCAAACTTTGTCGCCCACCTAAAACTTATGCGGCACCTGATGTTGATCATGGCGTTGTTTGTACTTGTCATTAGACTTCTGTAGGATATCCCGAACCTGTTGGCGAATGTGCTAGATCCGCTCAATGAACCGGGTGGCTTTGTCAGCTTTAGTTGGAGTAGGAGATGAGTTAGTCGAGGTGACCGCAAGGGGAAGTGCAAGATCTATGGGACCCAATGGTTGGAATCCCAACCCCACTTGAAAGGGGCTGTGGCCGGTTGAGCTATGCAAGGCTCGGTTGTAGCTATGCTGGACATAGGGAAGGCTCTCATCCCATGTGCGAGGGTTCTTTGAATTATACATGCAAAGGATATGCACAATCATTCGATTTACAACCTCGGTTTGGTCATCTGTCTGGGGGTGGAAGGCCGTGGATTTGGTGAGCTTGGTGTCCAGTAGTGACCAGAGGCTCGACCAGAATGTGCTGAGAAATCGACTATCCCGATCTGAGACAATGGTTTGTGGGATTCCAAGATGTACCCAGACTTGTTCAAAGAAGATATTGGCAGTGGCCTCTGCCGTGATGCTCTTCTTGCAGGCAACCAGAATCGCCATCTTAGAAAAGCAATCAACAACCAAAAAAACACAGTCATTTCCTCGCTTGGTGGATGGGAGGCCTGACATGTAGTCCATTGAGATTGATTCCCATGGTCTGTTAGGAGTAGGAAGAGGGGTGTACATGCCTTGTTTCTTAGTGGTTAGTTTGGCAATAGTGCAGGTAGTGCAGGACCTGATATACTTACCGACCTCCTTTCAAAGTTTCGGCAAGTAGAAATGTTTCTGTAGCATCACCACTGTCTTTTTGATGCCAAAGTGTCATGCCACCCGACTGTAGTGGGCTTCCCAGATCATCTTCGCTCGCTCACTTGATGGAACACAGATATGGCCTAGACGACACAAAAACCCATCCTAAAGATGGAAATTATTGACAACTGCATTTGCACCCAACATTTGGTAGGTGGTGGCGAAGTCAGGGCCTGTCTCATAGAGTTGGGGCCATCCAGATGTCTCATGGCCGCAAGATTCTAGAACCGTGGTGAGTGCCGCGACTGGCGGTCTGCTGAGGCAATCAACGACGTGATTGGTGCTTCCTGTTTTATACTTGATGTTGAGGTGGAATTGCTGCAAGTACGTGGACCACTTTTGATGGCGGTCATTCTGCAGTTTTCCCTGTGTTTGCATGAACTTCAGTGGCTTATGATCAGTGTGGATGACTGTCTCCTTCCCAAGAATGTAATGTCTCCACTGGTGGCATTCTTGCACAATGGAGTACATTTCTTTGTCATAAGTAGGGTACTTATGGACAGTATCTGATAGTGTCTCACTATGATAGGCCACAGGGTGGCCATGCTGAGTGAGAACGGTGCCCACAACATAGTCTGAAGCATCTGTCTCGATCTCAAAGGGATGCTGCAGGTTTGGTAGTGAAAGTACTAGAGTTGAGCACAAGCGTTGCTTCAAATCATTGAATGCTTGTTGTTGGGACCGGCCCCATGCAAATTTTGCCTTACCACCACCCCTCTTTATTTGACTAAGGGCCCATGCAATATGGGAGAAACCCAACAGGAACCTGCGGTAGAAATGAGCAAGTCCCAAAAAGCTTCGAAGCTCAATGAGTGTTGTTGGGGCTGGCCAGTCATGGATGACTTGGATCTTGGCTGGATCCACATGTACACTATGCAGATCAATGATGTAGCCCAGGTAATGGACCCTGTCCATGCCAAATGAGCATTTTTTCAGGTTTGCATATAGCTTGTGCTGCTTTAGGGTGTGCAGAACCTGCTGAATATGCTGCAAGTGTTCGGCCCAAGTCTTGCTGTAAATTAGAATGTCATCCAGATACACCACTACAAAAGTATTGGTGAATGGTCGCAGGATATCGTCCATCATCCTCATGAAAGTGGCTGGAGCATTTGTCAAACCAAAGGGTGTGACCAACCATTCAAAAAGTCCTTCCTTTGACTTGAAGGCGGTATTCCATACATCTGTCTGTTCTATCAGGACCTGGTGGTAGCCAGACTTCAGATCAATCTTACTGAATTATTTAGCTCCCGTGAGTTGATCAAGGAGGTCATTGATTCGGGGAATTGGTTACCGGTTTCTGACAGTGATTTTATTCAGAGCCCGATAATCAATACAGAGTCGCCAAGTTCCATCTTTCTTCTATACCAGCACGATTGGGCTACCACAAGGTGATGAGCTGGGGTGGATGTGCCCCTTGTGGAGTATTTCTTGGATCTGTTGCTTGATCTCCTCATTCTCTAACAAAGAGCGACAATAGACTGGCTCATTGGGAAGTGGTGCGCCGGGGGTCATATTGATGGGGTGCTTGACCTGACAGTGCAGAGGTACTCCTGTAGGTGAGGAGAAGATATCCGAGTATTCTTCCATGACCTTATCTACTTGCTTATGCTATGTGGAGAGGTCGGCCGCAGAGAGGCTGGATGTGGCTGTGATCTTTCGCTTATTCTGAGTGCGAATCATGAAGAAGACAAACTTCCTCATTTGATAGATGACCTTCCTGCATTTCTTAGCAGAGATCAAGGAAATAACACTAGGTGGAACTGCCTCGGGTATCCTGTACAATTTCTTTTTCAAAGTAATAATAACACTACGAGGCCTAGAATCTTATACAACATGACGTTTCCATAAATAAGGTTGGCCCAAAAGAACATCACAAACTTCAAGAGGATCAACATCACACAATACCTCATCTTTGAAGGGCTTGATGCCGTATGGCAGTCGACACTGTTGGCTGACGCGAAGATTGCTTCCTTGGCGGAGCCATCCAATGGTGTAGGGTTGTGGGTGCGGTGTTGTTGGCAGGGCCAACTGCTTGATGACCTCTGCTAAGATGAGGTTCTTCTGGCTACCACTATCAATGATGAAGTGCAATGGGGTGCCTTTTACCCACATCTGTGAATGGAAGAGGTGCTCTCTGTCTTCTGGCTCATCTGGTTCACCAGGCTGGAGCTTGGTGGTAGCAACGGTGGCACTGGGTTCTACGTCAATGATCCATCTTCCCCTTTCTGTTTCTGTCTTAGAGTCAGAATCTACATCTGATTCAGAGGCTTTCACTTCGGCCACCAATGACTGCTTTGAGCGACAGTCAACAGTGTTATGCCAAGGGCTCTTATGGAAGTCCCACCACTTCCCGATATATTTCTTTGTCTTTTCGGTGTCCTTTTTTGCTTGCGGCTTGTACTGGTTGTCTTGATACTTCCAATCTTTTCTCTGTCCTTTGTTTGGTGGGTTGGAGCCGCCCTTTCCTGGCTTTTGTTGTGAGGGGTTCCCAGGCCCAAATTGCCACGTCTTTTGTTTGAGCTTCTGCTCGATTTTGATGGCATATTGGTAGGCCGCGCCCAAGGATGAGATGTCTAGAAATTCCATTTCGGTCTGGATGTATCTATGCAGAGCACCGTGATACTTGAGCATCAGATGTCACTCCAAATATTTGATACCCAACTTGGTGTGCAAGGTATGGAAGATATTTGTGAAATCTGGCACTGCTTGGTGTCTTTCTTGCCGCATTGTTGTCCATTTGGTATACAGGTCATCATAACTTCCGACAGGGTAGTATTGTTCCTTAATAGCATCCCTGAAGGATTCCCAGGTGGCCGTGACTGAAAATAATGAGGTTTCCTTTGTTTCCTTTTGCTCACAGAAAGTTTCCCACCAATCTTTGACATGGGGAACGACTTTGAGGAGCACAAAAGTAATATTTTCTCTATTTGAAAATTTATGAACAGAAAAATACCCTTCTAGTAGATTCAACCACTTGTCTACAACATCTGCATCTATCTGACCTTCAAATATAAGAATATGAAAGTTTATTTGTACCTTGAAGGGGGTGACGCTTTCGTTCGAAGAAGATGCGTCGCCTGTTGGTAGTCGCCGAAGGATTTGCGCGAAAGTATCCATCATCTCGTTCCTCTGTTGTGTGAGGGCTTTCTCAATCAACAGTTTGAAAGGATCTCCTGTCCTGTCATATATCTTTTCTCTTGCCATGGGAGGTCGCTTGGGCGTGCGAGAGCTTCTGTCCTCAAGAGAAACAAGCTCAAGACCCAACTCTTTGTACTTCGACCTCGTTGGGGACATGCATTAAGACATCAAGGAGCAGACTGCTCTGATACCACTGATCTAGATTTTATGAGCAGAACGAAATGAATATAGATTATTAATAGGTGCTTAACACAAAATAATAGATATACAGTAAAATTGGTTTTCTATTCAATAACGAAATAAGCTGAAACTGTAAAATGCAGCAGAAAAAAGCTTGCTGGAATGGTGGCGGCTTATCTCTGAGAAGAGATGTTACAACAACGCACATTCACAAGAAGAAAGTTACAATGAGGCTCTGAAGGCCTTTTTACAATAAGAAAGAATTCCAAAAACCCTATACATCCAAAAACCTAACCCTATGAGATGAAGCGCCAAAAGTCATGTGGGCCCCGTTTGGGTAAGCTAGTACATCAACTTCCCGGGGTCGTAACTTTTGCATACGATATCCGTTTTAGGCGTGTGATAGCCCGTTGGAAAGGTATCATCGAGGAGATTCATTTTTCGGGTCTCAATATGACTTTAGATATAATTTAGGAGATCGATACCGAAAAACCTTCATTTAGGCCCTCAAAATGGCCCCGGAAGTAAAAACTGCTAAAAATAGTAAATTGCCAAAAATGTCAGAAAACTGTTTTGAGCCAGTTGGAAAATGTGGGTGGCCACCGATATCCATATGGATTAGTTTCTTGGGCAATGCATCGATGAATAGAATTATGGGTGCTTCCACTATCAACTAGAATGATGACCTTCCTATGCTTGATGTAACCGTGTAGCTTGAGGGTTTGGGGAGCGGAGAAGCCAGTGAGAGTATTGAGGGAAATGACCAGTTCTACTTCGGGAGGGTTTGAGGGAGGGGTTTTTTCCATGGTTTCAGGTGACTCAGACACAAGGGGAGTTTCAACATCCTCTTTTGAAATATCCTCCGATATGGCCATAAAAAGATTTTGTTCCTTACACTTGTGGCACGTGAAATATTTGTCATCACAATTATAACAAAGGCCTTTGAGTTGACATTCAACCATTTCAGCCCTGGTCAATTTTTGGATCTTTAGTGGAGCGAAGGGAGTAGTGGGATTTACTGGTTTAGTGCGAGGGATAAAGGTGGGTTTCTGGTTTTGAGAAGATACAACCTGTTGTGCTTCTTTAGCTCTTTTAGTAGCCTCCACCCAACTTTGAGGCTGAGCCATGAGGACATGGGCCCGAATCTCATCCTCGAGGCCACTAATAAAACACTCTCGAAAAAAGGCATCAGACATGCTCTGTGTCTGAAAATCCAGGCGCTCAAAGGCAACTATAAAGTCTTCCACTGTTTCTGATTGTTTCAACTTTGTCAAATGACCCAAATGGTTGGTGTCAGTGTCAAAGCGTTCATAAAGCTCTGCCACAAAGTGTGTCCAAGCAATATACCCTTGACGAGAAGTTTTTCTCCATTGCCACCATTACCAACGTTCTTGATCTAGATGGAGAACACCATACCAGAGTTTGGCCAAGTCATCTGTAATGTCATATAAAGAGAAATAAGGTTCCATTTGTGTTACCCAACCAGTGGGGTCCGAGACATCAAATTTGGTCACATCCACCCGAGGAAGGCGTAGGTCACATTGAAAGTGATGGTGTTGAAATTTATGGGAACGAGAGGAATTTTCAGCTTCAGTGTGTGGAGGTGAGTAAGAGGAAGGGTTATCTGTAGGGATACGAAGCTTGGTGCAAAGCGTTAAAAAGACAGATTCAAGCTGGGTGGTCGGGTCTTGTTTGATTTCCTTCATTGAGGACTACATGGTTGTATTGATGGAAACAACATTGGCACTTAGTTGTTTCACTTCTTGTTGGGTCTCAGTGAGATTAGATTGCAAGGTATTGAAGCGAGCTTCCAAGTCTTGGTTACGGGTATGGGCCATGAGGACGAGGGAACCGAAAAGGGGTGGGTGGGGTAAAAATTTTTGCCGAAAAATGATATGTATGAATGTGATAAGGGTGAATAGATGAATCCAATGGAATAGGTCTCAAATAATGGTGAAAAAATTTCCTCTTTTTTACACCTATGGATTTATACTCCGGTTTGAAGAATGTTGCAGTGATGAAATGCCCAAATGATTAACCAGGAAGAAATGTGTAGTGATTTGGCAACCCGAACACAGTTGCGCGACAATAGATCTTGTCTGTTTTAATTTGTTTATGTTTCTGTCCCCAAGGGTTAGGTATTCAAGGGTTCTACAGACAAGGGTTTGCCCTGTGCTATAAATCTTTGATATACGTGTGGGGTCCAGCTGTAGTACTCGACCCAATATCTCAGGGCACTTACTAAGGAGGCTAGACCGTACCCTTAATTGTACTACCCGACTACCCAGATACTAGAGAGTATCTTTCCGAGTCCTGTTCTTGGTGACACTATAGCAGTCAGGTGACCGATCGATTTATCTAAAGAGGGATTCAAGTAATATAGGCCGATCCGTACACAGGTGCTGTCTAATGTGATACCACTCGAAGGGGTACCAACAAGGGTTACAAGGGTGGCCAACAGATGTGCGCTTCAATACTGCTTGTATTTCCTGCGTGTATGAATCTCTCAACCGCAGGTTTATGCATGTAACGACAAATCTCTATGGCTTAAAGACGTCAGAATATGTCTCTACCCTGAAAAAAATTTACCCACAATTTCTACCGAGGAAAGTGCGCTGATACCACTTGTAATATACCAGATATAAAAAGTATGCAGAACAAAAATAAAATGATAGAAATGGCAGAATAATAGCAATATAACCAGAACAATCACCACAATAACACTGAAATGATATAAGAATAACAACATAAATAACACTTTGATTCTTACAACAATGTTCATGGGCCTCTTCAAGGGGGAAACCTCCAGTCGAGCAGAGCTCTATTACAATAATATCCAATCTAGGGTTCTCATACCCTCGAATCCTATTTATACTAAATATGTCTATCAAAAGAAGCATCTAGAGGAGGATCCTTCTAGAAGTGGAAGCTTCTATTAGGTCTTCTTACATTCGACTTATTCTATTTTATTGCAAGGCCTTATTAATATTGACCTTTATTACATCCTAATATATTTTTCTACCTATGTGCGGGTTAGGACCCTAATAGGACAAGAACATAAGGTAGGCAAGCTCATCAAATCCTTATATGGCCCAAAACAAGCATTGCGAGCATGGTATGAAAAGTTAACTGAGCATCTTTTAAAATTGAATTTCAAGCATTTCAATCTTGACGATGCAACTTTGTTTGTCAATAAACTTGGAAAAATTGTTGCATATCTTGTACTATATGTTGATGATCTATTCATAACAACGAATAATGAAAGCTACATTGCATTGATAAAGAAAGAGTTGAAGAAGGGCTCCAAGATGATGATTTGGGACATCTTTACTACTATTTGGGCATTGAAGTGATTCAAAATCCAAAGTACATATTCATATCCCACAATAAGTACATCGGAGAACTATTGAACAAGTTTGGCATGGTTGAGTGTAATCCTATTTCTACTCCAATGGAACAAAAATTGAAACTCACATCAAAAGAAGGGAATGAATTTGAGGATGCAAGTAAGTACAAATAGCTTATCGAATGTCTTATCTATCTTAATAACATCAGACCATACATTTCATTTGTTGATGGGATTCTTTATAGGTTCATGCAAAAGCCTTGTGAAGGACATTGGTCTGCTACAAAAAGAATTGTAAAATACTTGAAGGGAACATAAGATTTTGGACTTAGGTACTCTAAGGTGGATGACTTCAACCTGATTGGATATTCTGATTCATAATTTTTTGTGGATGAGGAAAATGGAGTGTCAACTTCAAGCTATCTCATGAGTCTTGGATCAACAACTATCTCCTGGAGATCATGCAAACAATCAATTTCAATAGATTCCACAACAAAGGAAAAATATGTGGCAACTACAAAAGCAACAAAAGAGATTGTGTGGCTCAGGAAAATACTTGAAGATTTAAAATAGAAACAAGTGAATTCTACTGATCTTCTAGTTGATAATACTTCTGCAATCAACTTGGACAATAATCCCATATTCCAGGATCGAACTAAGCACATCAACACAAAGTTTCACTTGATTCGATTTCATGTAGAGGTGAAGACTATTCACTTGAGACATTGTTCCACAAATGAGCAAATTGCAGACATCTTCACCAAAGTGCTTGGAAGAGAAAACATGAAAAGTTCATAATGATGCTTGGACTCACAAACACTCCTTCAAATTAAGGGGGGGGGATGTTGGACATGTAACATTGGGATTTCTTATTATAACATTAGTGTAAATATGAAGGGTTGTAGGTGTTAGAAAGAGTCACCCATTAGGGAAGACTAACAATAATTTAATTTGTATTTATGCACCTATCATGTTAATGCAAATCACAACAATAGAGTTACATTTCCTGCCATTCGTGGCCTCTCACTTTTGAAATAATTTTTGTTCTTTACATTTGTTCCCTTTGAAATATCACTCATCACAATTATATCAAACACAGAGGCATCAACATTATGCCATCTCTTTAGGAGATAACTTATGGATGCAGACTGGCTTTGATATGGATGAGCCGGGGGTAGTTTCCACAAGGGGTGTTAGGAAATAAACACCCACTCTAAATCAACCAGGAAAGATAATACATATTTAAACAAGAAAATAAATGACAAACATAATACACAGAGATTTTACCCTAGGAACTAAAACAGGAAAATCTACATTCCTTGAGCATATTGCTCTCTTGTTGTCTTATTCATTCAATGATTAAAGATTTACATGACTAACCTTAGTCTACACCTAAGGCACAATTTCCATCATACTCTCTTTCTTTACACAAGAACAACCATGCAACCAATTCGACTTGCATCTACATGACCACTAGCCTCAATGCGAACATCAACTTATTACAATTACAACACACCTTATTTATAGGATTTCCAATATGTAAAAACCTAAATCATGGCGCCCAAAATGATCATAGATACATGTAGATGATTGGCTACAATCCCGTGAATCTCAAGATTCTGTTACAGATGAGTACCATTCAACTTCCCAATCGACCTCTAGTTGGTCTTCAATTGGTGGCCACTCGACCTCATGTTGGCTGACCTTTCGACTTCCCGTCAATCACTTTGACTTCGAATTCCTGTTTGATCACTTCAACCTTCGACTCAAATTAAATCATCGGTCAACTTATCACCCAGTCAATCCACCTCAACTAGATAGTCGGATGGCTGTTCTTTCATTGCAAAGAATATAACAACCCAACATTCTCCCACTTGTTGTCTTCTTTGTTGATACAAGAGAACCTGAACTTCTGTTCACTAACCTAGGGCAACAATTCCCATTGCCTCTCTGCACCAAGAGAAATTCACAACACTCACAGACTTGGTCAAAGAGTCTTCTATGTTTTCCAATGTGTCTACTTTCTCCAACAACACCTTGTTGCTTTCCACCATGTCTCTAATGAAATGGTATTGTACATCAATTTGCTTTGTTCATGGTAAGTTGGGTTCTTTTCCAGGAATATTGCACCTTGAATGTCATAATTTATCTTCATATATCTCTGCTCAAACTTGATCTCTGAACATAGTCAATGCAACCATACTGCTTCTTTTCTTCCATGAGTGGTTGCAATGTATTCAGATTCTATTGTTGGCAAGGCTATGACCGCTTGTTTCTTACTCATTCAACTGATTTCTCCACTAAACATCTTGAACACATATCCACGAGTTAATCTTCGTCGATCCATATCTCCAACCTAGTTAGCATTGGCAAAACCATGTACATTTACTTCCCTGTTAGCTTCAAGTTTCCCTTAGTAGCATATAGCATAATCTTTTGTGTCGCACAAATACCCGAACACTCTCTTGACAACAGTCCAATGCTCTTTTCCAGGTGTCAACGTGTATATGCTCAATACTCCAACTGCATGAGAAATGCTTGGTCGAGTGCAAACCATCGCATACACTAGACTACCAACATCACTAGCATAGGGAACACATTCCATGTTCTCTATTTCTTCTTATGTCTTTGGAATTTGTTTAACAATTAGTATTTCTCCTATAAGAATTGGTACCTTGACTGGTTTACAATATTGCATGTTGAAACACTTCAAAACTATTTCAATGTACTTTCTCTGATTGAACCAAATCTTTCTAACCACCCAATCTCTATTGATCTCCATTCCCATAATGAAGTTCATTGCATCAAGATCCTTCAAGTCAAACTTGGAGAACAACTGCATCTTCACCTCCTTTATTGCGTCCATGATGTTTCCGACCAACGATATATCGTTGACATACAAAGATACATATATGAAATGACTACCTTCTTCCTTGGAATATACAGAGTGATCGACCTTACTTCTCATCAATCCCAAACTAAGGTTGTATGTATCAAACTTTTGGTACCACATCTTTGGTGATTTCTTTAAACCATAAATGGATATTTTCGACTTGCACAATAGCTCTTTCTTTGCCTTTACTGCAAAACCTTCAAGTTGTTTCATGTAGATTTATTCTTCCAGGTCCCCATGGAGGAACATTGTATTCACATCCATTTTGTCTATTTCAATATCAAATGTTGCAGTCAGATACATTCGTACTCTAATGTAAGTTAATTTTGGAGTAGGGGAAAAAATCTCACCGAAGTCGACTCCCTCGACTTGGGAATATCCTTTCACTACCAATCGAGCTTTGAATTTCTTGACTTGACCTACCATGTTTAGATTTTTCTTGAATACTCACTTGCTATCGACAAGTTCCCTTCCATTATGTAGATCTACCAAATCTTACGTCTCATTCTTGTGTAAGGATTCCATTTCTTCAACCATGACATCCTTCTAGAGTTTACCCTTTGTCAAGTTGACTACCTTCCTGACCGACTTGGGCTCCTCGTCAGTGGAATATAACACAAATGTGGAACAAAAATAAGGTGGACTATACATTTTATCTTGTTTCCTTACTCATTCAGATCTCATTACAATTGGAGTCGGTTGTTCCACCTCTTCATCTAATTCAATTGACTCATCTAAATCATGTTCATCATTCCTCATTTCAAACACAAACTTCTCTGGTTCTTTCTCCATTTGAACCTCTTGAGAATTGGAAGTTCCTATGACTTCCCCGAAGACCACATCTTGACTATACACTTTCTTTCTTAACAACATATTCCATAGCTTATATCCTTTTACTCCATCCTTGTATCCGATGAAAACACACTTGACTACCTTTTTATCCAACTCGTTCCTCTTTTCCTTGGGAACATGCACAAACACATCACATTCAAATACTTTAAGATGTGAAAGTGAAGGATTCTTACCAAACCATACCTCATGTGAAGTCGAGTTGACTAGCATTGATGAAGGAGACCTATTTACCAAATATTTTGCAATGTCAACTACCTCTGCCCTTAATTCTTGTGCGAGCCCGACACCACTAAGCATGCTCCTTTCCTTATCCATCAATGTTATGTTCATTATTTCCACACCTCCATTTTGCTGTGGGGTATATGGTGTGGTATTTTGGCATACAATGCCACACTGCTTGCAAAATTTCTCAAAATCCTTTCCAAAGAATTCACCTTCATTGTCAGTTCTTAGCACCTTGATCTTCTTATCTGTTTGGTTTTCTACAAGAGATTTAAACTCTTCGAATTTCTCAAAAACCTATGATTTCTTCCTTAGGAAATATATCCATGTCTTCTTGGAAAAACCATCTATGAAGGAAACATAATACGAGGATCCACCAAGTGAATGGACCAATATAGGCCCAAACATGTCATTATGTATCAATTCCATAATCCCTTTTCCCCTTGTAGCTCTAGATAGGAATCTAACTTGATTTTGTTTTCCATATATGCAATGTTCACAAAAATTGACTTCTAAATTACAATCAATAAAACCTTCGACCATACCTTTGTTATGCATAGATCAAAGTCCTTTTTCACAAATATGTCCCTTTCTTTGGTGCCATAACATGGTCGAGTCAGTTTGTGTTAACTTAGTTGAGTCAAGTCGACTTTAGAAACAACATTGCGTCCAAATGAGTTGACATTCCCCAACAAATTGTATAAGGTTCCAATCTAAACTCCTTTCATTATGACCATTTCTCCCCTAGCCATTTTGCACGTATTTGTTGGCACCCAAAGTTTTGGGTTCAATTTTGCGTGTGTGCACAAACATAATTGTGTGCGCTCATTCCATAGTTTTGCATGCACCTAAGGATATGTGCGAGGAATGCAATAAAGTGCGCATCAGACCGAGTTTTTCCCATAGCACGCCACGTGTAAATACTACCAAGTGTGTACCTATTCGAGTTTTGTCAATTGTGTCAGATTCCAAGAAGATGCTTGCCGAAATCAAGAAAGGAATCATCGAGAAATATGCCCAAATGATTATTAAAAACAACATACAAAGATGTGGCATGACTAGAAGATGAGCTGGATAGGCAGTTAAGATTACCCCTAATGCAGAAAGTCTACGTGAAGTGCTGGTAGGCACCAAAAACATGTGAGGCAGTTGGATCAGACAATCAAGTGGAGCAGAACAGAAAGAGACGGTGCTCCCTAGCAACAAAATGTATAAAAAGGAGCTCTAAGCTTAGATCGAGTGTTAGCTAGCTAGTGAGTTGGTTGATTATTCGATTGATTGGCTATCTAACTAGTCTAAGAGTCCTTGAGTTAGCTTAGCTACTAGTATTAATATCACTCTGATCTTGCTGTAATGCTATTATGTTTTGAATATATTCATGTGTCTTTGGTATGTCTCAGTCCTAATGCAAGGCGCATGGCACATTATGTTGTATTTCCATTATATGATATAGTAATGATGTGAAGTTCTTCTTCTGTCATAGCAGTTGTTTAGCGTACTATATGTCTCTTTTGTGATGGCATATTTTTAGTAATAAAGATATGGCAGTTTTGATCTACTTTGTGTTTGTTATGAATGAGTTGAATATGTGTGTGTATTGTTTCAATTCTTAGTCCTAAATAGATTATCATACCCAAGTTATATGGATGCCAATTGCAGTAATGTTTCATATGTTTAATCCTTCATTTGTGTCACAAGACCTTATGGTCTATGTGATCCTCTCTACATCACATGTGAGACCTTCCTCATCCTTGGCTGAGGATTGATATGCCAGTGCTTTAGGGTTTTTGTTGGACAAATTTGGATAAACCACGGGTCTAAAATTCTCCAGCATTAAGAACGATGGAACGTGTGTAAGCATGGACCAAAGGCAAACCTAACAAATGGACCTGAATTCTTGTTTAGATCGATGAAGGAAAATAAAAATGGGTTGGAATATTTCTAAGGAGAAGATTCAAGACTAGATAGAAGTGAAAGAAGATGATTTTTCCTTGCGAGAGACGGAAGGATTGCGGGTGAATGAAAAAAAATGGAAAGACAAATATCTTTATTCGAACATGCATGAGCTCTTCTTCACAAAATTTCACGAATGGTTAAAGAGACAAGATGAAGTCAACTCGACTGTGTTGCCAGTGGAGCCAATAGTTTGGGATCAAGCTAAGCTTGATAACTTGAAGGTGCTAGATAACCAATGGACTCGAGCTATTGATTTTTGGTTCACTTGAGTGAAGGAAGGATACATTGTTGAATTCAATATAGAATATAGTGATTCTTTCAACAAGGCTGAAAGAAAGTTCGAAGAAGGTCCAAGGAAGTAGATGCTAGAAGAAATTCCACTTTAGATCAAGATGTTGTTCGTGGAAAGAATAATGATGCACATGGAGCTTGATAAAATGGTCGAGTAAACCCCCTAACACTAGGGGGGGTTTGGAAAATGTGGGGGAAAAAGAGCCAGAAGATGGATCCATTGAGAAGGATCGAACAGGTTGTTGAGATGAGGTGAGAACTATAATGGACCTAGAAGAGAAGAGGAGAAAAAGAGTGGAGAGATACACAAGAAGAGATGAGCCGAGAGAAAAAGTTGAGTAGAGGAGTAGAGAGGAGTTAGACAAGGGTGCACAACAAGGTGTTGGCCCAGAATGAAGAGGAAACTCACACTAGGCAGTGGTGTGGGAGAGGATGTTGTGTCAAAGTGGGGCACAAGTGAGGACATGCTTGTGAAGAGGCTTGGTGTCGAAGATACCAGTAGTGATAGTAGTGGTACTGAGGGCATAGGTGATGAAGGGTGTTCCCTTTGGTTGTTGCGGTATGCCACAACCTTAAGAGAGAAGAGAGCGCACATGTGTGGTGCACGAGGGGAGGAAGAGTCACACAGTTATGCATTGACAAGAAGATAAGTTGTCATGTAGTACAATGAGGTGCCAATCATAAGAGAATTTGGCACTTAACATAGTGGCAGTACGCTGAAAAGGAGAGAGGATGACGTGCAAAGAAGTCATGTGCTGAGTGGAGAGAGTGATTCTGCACAAGGTGGCAGTGTGAAGATCAAGGTGGAAATGCACAGATCAAGGTGACAATGCCCATATCGGACTAGGAGATGATGCACACAGTGGCAGTGCGTGGATTGGCTTAGAATCACGAGTGCACATTTTTGTTGTGCTGTCAGGTCAAGAAGAGAGGGCGCAGATTGTTGGTGCATGAGAAGAAAAGAAAGATGTAGTCTCCCCTCGTGGTGGGGGAGATGAGTTGATATTATTGGATGGTATTGCATGGATGCAAGTAGATAGCTCTTTGGATCACCTCACAAGAAGTTTAAGAAGAATATGGTCTTACCCTCCCTTTGTAACACCCCCCTTGTGCATTTTTAATCAAGAATAAAACACAACAGTTAGTGAAGAGAATGGAGTCAAAGAAAGAGAAGAGGAAGAAAGAAGCGACGAGACAAGTGAAGAAGAAGGTGAAGTAAACAACACTTTACCCCAAGAAATAGTGTTGTGGAAAGATCCATCCAATAATAGTCGAAGAAGAGGAATTAGCACTAGTTCAAAGATGGAAAATCAAGATAGTACACTGAGGGTACCCATGTTCCATGGAATGGGTAAGGACGATGCAGAGCAACATCAGATCACCTGTGAAGCCATCTTGTCTGTAAATAGAGTTACAAATGACACGACTAATATTGTGCAACTAGAGAATACGTTCAGGGATAAATCCTTGATGTGGTATATGAAATACAAGGCTATTGTGCCAATGGGACATGTGAGGTCCCTGGCTGAGATCAATAAAGATCTTCTTTGAGAGTTTTAAAAGCCGAAGTTAGAATCTCAGTGCATTACGGAAATCAAGGAGGTCAAGTAGAAAGGAGAAACTGTCTAGGATTATGACCAATGGTTCAAAATCTTGTTGGATAGGTTGACATTCTATATCCAATAATTTCAACACAGAGAGTGGTTCATTATGGGGTTTCTCGCCCATATCCGAGTCCCACTCACCCAACAAAAGGTGACAACTCAGGCTGAGGTAGTCGAGATCGTGATGCGATTGGAAGCTACACTTGGAGGCACAAAGACATTGACCGGGTTGGCACAAGTTCAGTTGCAACTAACCAACCTAAAAATAGAGCTGTAAGATATGGCCAAGACTAAAGTCACGTGAAAGCACTTATGGTGTACTACATGCCGTTCATAGGGGCATTGTCAAGACAAGTTCTTAGTCCTTCAAAATTATGTGGCAATAGGCACGTTGAGTCCATTTCCATATAGACAGTAAGAATGGTGTGAAATATGTAGACAATGGGGTCATGTGCCACCCCATTGTCCCACATTAAAGAAGTATAAGACAACGACTCACACACCATTTTATGAGTTTTGTAAATTTGTAGGCCATGATGTCAATAACTATCGCTCCATCTAGTTAATGCAAGATAACACATGGGATGCATTCTGGGTACAAGAGGAGAAAAAGGGTGGTGAGTGTGGTGGTGTCGATAGAGGTGAATATCAAGGAGGACCCTGAGGTGGATATGGGTGTGGTTGAGGCCACAAATATGGTGGAGGAGGTGGTAGATCCCTCACATGTTTTAATTGCAGTGAGATTGGTCATGTCTCATGATTTTGCACCAAGTCGTGTGTGCTCTGCGCGTATTGTTATAGTCCTGAGAATGTAACTGAGGACTATCTTGACTTACTAAAGAAGTGGGAGGATGCGAAAACCAACTACAACATGGTGCATGCCAATCCGTGCAAAAATAAGAAGAAGAATGAGGAAGCAGATGTTCAGGTAGAAACTTGTGGAGGGGCAAAGATAGGGGAAAACTTCAAGTATGGTGAAGGCTCAGGTTAAAAACCAAAAAAAAATATCAGGAAGGCACCCCAACCCCCTCCTAAGTTTGATGTTGCCTAATAGAAGCAATTTTTGAGTGAGGCGCAAAGGGCCCTTGAAGAATAAAGTGCACAGAAGGTGCTACAATGCGTGACTCAGAGGTGTCTTGAAGAGGCACATATTTGAGAGGAAGTGCAGAGGGTGACACAAAGGTCACTAGCGGAAGCATAGATCCATGAAGAGGCGCAGTGGGTGACACAAAGGTCACTGGGAGAAGTTCGTGTGCACTAAGAATTACAATGCTTGACACTGGGATATTTGGAGGAGGCTCGTGTGTGTGAGGAAATCCAATGCACAACCAAATATCGATAGAATAATTACACAGATAGACTACGCTGCGACGTGCTGAGCAAAAGGCTTATGATGAACAACACCAAGAGGAGTTGCAATGCACAATGCATGCAAAATCCTTGTGTGACTTAGGTCTCATGGAAGAAGTTGAAGATCAAGTGAATACCTTCTTACACTGTTATTTTCACTTGCTTAAAGATACAAAAGTTGCAAGTAAGTTGACCTAGATGTTAACTTCTTGCATGAATTAATAAGGATATGATACCACCATATCAGCTCCATCATCAGAAAGGGTTGTTTTCCAGGTCAAAAAGAAAAAATGCAGTGGTCGAGAGTTTAAGATGACAACATAGCTTGGTGGGTACGACATGGATGAAGTCATGTTGGATCTAGGATCCGATGTGAACATTTTACCCAAGAAGTATTGGGAAGTGATGGGTATGCCTAAGTTGGTTTGGTCGCCCATCCATATTTGGTTAACTAATCAATACAAAATCTATCCCATAGGCTGACTGGAGCATGCATAAGTAAACATCAAAGGATTGACAACAAAGGTCGAATTTGAAGTCATCGAGATCATGGATGAGTCTAATCCATATCCTGCATGGCTGGGGATCAACTGAGCCTTTGACAATAATGTGATATTAAAATTGAAGAAGAGGTAGATGTCCTTGGAAACTGACACCTTGCACATGGTTGCGCCACTAGAACCATATGAGGGTAACCATTAAAATGATCCCATAGATGAGGATTCATGGAGCTCAGGCATAAAAAATATTTACAAGGTCTCGGGGTGTAGGAAGGACTACATAAACCCCACCGTAGATGTAGAATTTATCTAGAGAAGTGTGAAATCTTTTGACATAGATTATGAGGATTCTCTAGACAGATGGAAGAATAATATTTATGAGGTATCAAAAAGGAGGTGCACACATATCTCGATAGAAGAGCACGTGGAAGACTTTGGCTCTTATTGGTATGATGGGTCAGACCCTGTGGACACATTAATTGCATGAATACAACATATTCCAAAATATCAGAGATTATGCACCCTTGATACAATGTTGGTCGGTACCCCTGAATGATGGTGGGTTGTGCATCAGGAACCTTACTGAGAATCGGTAATCATGGAGGTGGTCATGTGCCAACGATTCAGAGTTAGAGAAATCGTACCTCACATCATATATCTTTGTGCAAGAGGTTGGTTAGACAATAAAAGGCGCAAGACACATCGTAAATATTTAAAGTTCTGCCACGACTGCCAACATCCACCCCCCTTACCACCAGTACCAAAATTTTTCGGTGAACTCACCTCACAACCACCTACACTTCCTCTAAATCCCACGATTGACTTTATAAGCCCCCAATAGTCATTCATCGAAAGCCACCCATTTCTCCCCCATCTCATACAGTCATATGAACTAAATCCTACCAACATTGATGAACTCCTTTAATGGATACTTCCAGAACTAGACGCACCTGATCCCGAGCCCCCAGGGCCAATGTTACTTGAAGGATTATGCATAGAGCCACATAGCGATCCACCGGGGATTGATTCACTCTAATAACCAAATAGGTCAAATCAAGCCGGGGTGCGGAATCCACATGCACGATGCCCCCAACCATTAAGACTAGTGTATGTAATGGTTGGTCCAAACTAGTATCATTATGTACAAACTCCTCACGACCATATATTCCAACATAAATCAAAAAATCATCTAAGAATGAGGGCATGCATCCCTAGGCATCATCGGTAATAACAAATTATCCAAACTAGTGATAGGACGATGACTACCTGATCACTCCAACCATCACCTAGCTTCAGTCACACGCGCAGACAGGATTGCCAGACAACCTTCTCGTATCCCCAAAATGAAAGTATGGTTGACCCTCTAACATAAGTACAAGTCTTGGGTTGTGACTGCCAATTCACCCAAGTTTCAAACATATTTCCTGGCATATACACTCATTGAAAGGGAAAATAAATCTACTTCCAACACATTCCATAATATATGGGTATGGCATCTGTTATGATGATTCATTAAGCAAGGTATATCCTCGGGACAACAACTTGGCATTGGGATCTCCCTAGGTGTACCATTCCACTACCATCTTTTTATTTCCTTTGTCACCTCCACCAGACTGCTCGACTAAGCCCCTCCCTCCTTCCTCGATATAAATACCTAGCCTTCCTCGATGCACATGGATTTGTTGACGTCGAATGGGATGGAGATATGGATCGAAGAAGGTCAACCAATGGATATATGTTCAAGATGTTCAACGGATCAATCAACTCAATGAGTAAGTGATAGGTGATCGTAGCCTTGTCAACAATAGAATCTGAATACATGGAAACCACTCATGGAAGAAAAGGAGTAGTATGGATGCAACAATTATGTTCAGGGATCAGGTTTGGGCAGAGAGATATAAAGATAATTTGTGATAGTCAAACCAAAATATTTATGGCAAAGAACCCAACTTATCATTCCAAGACTAAGCATATTGATATACAATACCATTTCGTAAAATACATGGTGGAAAGAAACAAGGTGCTGCTAGAGAAAGTAGACATGTTGGAAAACATAACAGACTCTTTGACCAAATTTGTGATTTTTGTGAAGTTCTCTTGGTGTAGAGAGGAAATGGGCATTGATGCCCCGGGTCCTTGAAAAAAAGTTCAGGAAACTCTCGGTTGAACAAAGAAGACAACAAGTGGGAGAATGTTGGGTTGTTATATTCTTTCCAGTGAAAGTCTAGTCGAGGTGGATCGACTGGGAGTGAAAGTAGAAGGTTGAGGTGGATTGACAGGGTAAAGTCAAAGTTGAAGTAATTGATAGCAAATTGAAGAGGTCAACTGACAAGAGTTCGACAAGAGGTTGTGTGGAAACCAACTGAAGATCAAATGAAGGTCGACCAATATTCAATTGGCAATCTGATTGGTAGTCGACTGTAACAAAATCTCAAGATTTGAAGGATTTGTAGCTAATGATCTGCGTGGATATGTAACCTCTTTTGGGCACCTTTATTTATGCTTTTTCCTACTGTAAATCCTATAAATTAGGTGTGTTGTATTCATATTATGAATATCTTCATGCTAATATTTAGCAGTAGGTTGTTGGTCATGTAGATGTAAGCTGAATTGGCTACAAGGTTGTTTTTGTGTAAAGCAAGAGGGTATGATGTCAATTGTGTCTTAGGTGTGGACCAAGGTTAGACATGTAACCTTTTATTCTGAATGAATAAGAAAACAAGAGAGCAAGACACCCAAGAATGATGGTTTTCTCGTTTGGGTTTGCAACATAAAATCTCTGTGTACTGTGTGTTTGCTTTTATTTTATTTTTTCTAGCTTAAACTTGTCTTCCTCTCTTCTGTCAGGTTTAGCATGGAAGTAGAATTTCCTAACATTGTATCCATTTGAAAAATAACTTCTCTCTCTTGTCCTTATGGCTAAGTGGTAGTTTAAATTTTATGCAAGAAACTTCCCCTCATTTTATTAACCTTCCAAATTATGTAATTTTTCATTTCACATATTCATGTCACTTCTCCAAGATGAATTTATTATATTTAACTTTACATTAATTTTGGTTCCACCTCTTTCCCCATTTGACCATTCAATACATGCTTTAGGAGAATGTTCAAATGAATAATAATAAAAAAAATTTCTTTCCTTTGTAGTAATGAGTAGTACAAATCATTTTTCTTAGGTTTGCTGATAGACATGTATAACTTCTATGTGCTCCCATTCTCAATATTTGTGCTACAAGTTTTCATCACTTATCATTTTGGCTCCATATCTGATCATTTTCCATGCATAGGTACTTCATGCTTTTAATGTTGTTACATATACATCCATTTAAGTGCTCTCTTTTATCATCATTTCGAGACGAGAATGACTCTGTAGATAACATTTTCAAAGCCACTAATGTGTATTGGTGCTTCCTCCTCACCATGATGTTTAACATCCATGTTTCTGTTATTCACTCTTTCATAGATAATTTCCTCGGATTAAAATGTATAATGTCTTTTTCAGTGCCGGTACCTAAAATTTCATCATTGCAAGATATGTACGTTGCAAATATACAAAAAATTGAATTATATTTTAGAAAAATGCATTTAACATAAATAATTCAATTAAAAAATTAATAAGGTTTTCATGTTTACTTCCCTGATTTCAATATCTTTTCATGGGTTATGACATTGGTCACTTTGATAATAAAATTGTGAATGCAATAGTTGAAATTATGTGTTATCAGGTTTTCAGGATGTTGACAACGTGACCATATTTTTATTTTACAAATATGAAACAAATGGTAGGAAATCTCCTAAAACTGATAATAGTAAAGTTGTAGATCTTGGCAAGACCTTTCCAACGGTATAAAGATCACATGAAATAGAGTTTGGGATCAACATTTATGTTGAAAATATTGAAATATGTGTTTTACAAGTCACAAAATATTGCATGTTGTCTATCACACCAAGTTCTATGTTCGTGTGTCACATGTCGCAACAACTTCAAATTTTACATATCACACCAAGTTCAAATTTCATGAGCTTGGAAAATATGCTTGTCATATCTCACAAGAATTTCAAAGTTGCGTATCACATGTTGCAATATTTTCAAATATGTATGTTATATGTCACAATATTTTCAAATATGTGTTGCATGTCGCAATATTTTCAAAGTTCTTGTCATACTTTTTGAAAAATTCTTGTCACACCTTATGAAAACTTCTTATCACAACTTCCAAAATTTTCTTGTTGCATTTCATACCAAGTTCAAAATTTGCATGATTGGTAAAGATGCTTATTGCATGTCACAAGACTTTCAAAGTTGCATATCACATATCACAATATTTTAAAAGTTGCATGCCACATGTCATCATATTTTCAAAGTTTCATATTGCATGTCACAATATTTTCAAAGTTTCTTGTTGCATGTTCCAAGATATTCAAAGTTGCTTGTCACATGTCGTAAAATTATCAAAGTTGTTTTCCCAGCTTTCCAAAAATTCTTGTGCAACTTCCAAAAACTTCTTAAATATTGACCTTTGGGAAAGTTTCACACTGCTCACAAGTTTTGAAAAATGTTTCTTTGAGGAACTTGTGAACACTTCATGAACTTCAGAATATGCAAAATGTTTAGAATCATGACGGTGGAAAACAATATTTTGTTATAGATGCAAAAATTGCTAGGACTTCAAAGCTTGTAGATAATCATTTTTACATGTCTAATCTCAAGAATGCTTCAAGAAGTTTAAAAAATTATAATTCCTCACAAGAGGATCACCTCTCACAAAAAAACTTTCTAAATATTAACATATAGCTCGTGCAAACATAACTAATTGGATTACTATGAAAACCATGGAGTATTGAAACCTTTCCATCACAAGAAAAACCTTAGATGCACTTACCATGATGAGAAGAAGCACTCAAAAACTTAAGGTGTTAAGAAGAAGCATGTGAAATACCTTTAGTTATTGAACTTCATAAGCCTATAAATTTTCCATCTAACTTCCGATTGGCGAATGGTTTTTTATTTTCATGTGTAAAGGAGAGGACATGATTTCTAATAGATGGTTGTCTTCTTAGCTTTAGGTCCAACTTTGTCTTTTATAACCTACGATTTTTCGATGGACTTATTGGTAGGGGGGACTTAATTGTGTGTTTTCATCCTTGTAGACCTTATAATTAATTTCTAACTATTTCATTGCAATCTCCACAAAGATTTAAACTTGAATTTTTCGAGTCCAAATGTAAACTTTGCTAGTACCCATAATTGTGTACAACAACATTTTTTAAAACAAAAGTATAGGTACCATTTAAAATGAGTCTCTACCTAAATGGGATTCTATCTACTCATCATGCATATTTATTATATAGGATTTCAAGATGCTATTTGAAACTAGTGAGGTCCTTAACACACAAAAATATTTAATCCATGATAATTTCCAACTATCATCTAGAACACTTAGCACCTAATACTTGGTGAAAACATCGATTGATTCAGATAAACAATTATGATCTAGAAAATGGTGCACAAATAATTTAATAGGAATGAATGAATTTGTTATTTCTTCAACACAGGTCATATCCATTCAAATTAAGGGACACAAGACTGAAAATTTTATTCTATGTGTAATGCAATCAATGAATCTAAGCTATAAACTGACTTGATATAGAAAATTTCAAAGATCAATATGAGGTAGAAAAATCAAGCATGCATTCAATAAAAAAAAACAATCCATTCATCATCTAGAAATCATTCATCCACCTCAAAAGAATAAGGCCTAGGAAAACAAAGCATAATTTTGAAAAGGCTAGATTTCAAAATTTAAAAGGGGGGTGCCCCAAGTCAGTAGACTTAGGGGTTATTGAGGCATCAACATGCTCGTAACCATTCAACACCTATGAAAATATCACAACCACCCATTTCAATAGAAAACATGTGGGTTTTCATGGAATAATCACTCATTTGAAGTCTCACATTTTCACAAAAACCACCACATTTTATATAACCTCCATTGGAAATCATGATTTGGAAGTTGTTAACAACATGGATGTAGTAGTAGGTTTCTTGGGATACATGTAAATGAATGAATTTATGGGTGCTAACACCATCAATTAATACAATGAATTTGAGATGTTTGATGTAGCCAATCAAATTGAGGGTTTGAGGAGCATAAATACTAGCCAAGGCATGTAGGGGGGTCTATAGTTCCACATCCTATGGATTAGATGGGAGAATGTCTTCATTGAATGGATGAAGAGACTTTGAAGGCATACATTATTCTTCATCATCAAGAATGTCCTTCAAAATAGCCATACAAAGTCTCTTCTCCTCACATTTATGCCCAAGAAAATATTTCTCGTTACAATTGTGTTACACATAAAATTTCCTCACTTCGATAATGTCACATTCTCATTGTCGTAAGTATCGTAAGTGTCTCACTTTTGTCACAAGTGTCACATTCTCACCACATAAGTGTCACATCGTGAACGACACCTTGGAAACACTCGATACAACCCATAAAGCATGTTAGAAGAAGAAGCCCCATCATTTGACAGTGGAAACAAAGTGTTTTCCTACGAGAAATGGTCATCTTGGAAACTTTTGGAAGATCAACGCTTCTCTACTCATATGCAGGAAGCGCTAGCGCTCTTTTTCTATCTAGTAGAGAGCATTGAAGTGATCTGTTGCCCATTGTAAGGGAGCATCGAATTGGTTGAACAAATCTTGGGAGAAATCCCCTTTTTATCTAAGGACAACTATGGATGGATCAAGTTGGTTTGGCTCGAATCTAACCCTCAAGCTGCATCTAAGGGAGATATCAAAATTAATGGAGTCATATCCTCAACTAATCCCAAATATAACCAAGGTGGTTGAGGCTCTCAAAGCCTATAAATGGAGGCATTCTCATAGTGAACAAAGATGAGAAATAATCAGAAAAGCATTGTTATTCTGATCGTGGATCTTTCAAGCAAGGGTTTGGACAAGGAGGAATTGGAGAAGATGCAACATCATTTGAAGATTGTAAGTATCTCTTTAAAGTTCTCATCAATATACTTGGCCTATTTCCTTCTAATATCTGTTTACAAGTATTTGTATGTGCTGGTTTTAATCCTTCATAGATAGATCGATTTTGTCTAATCCATTAGAGTATGAGATAATTGTTTGTCTCTTGTCATCCATCGCAGGTACTATTCAGAACTCGGAGATTGGAGCAGCGTGGAAAAACTTCGAAAGTGAGGTACATCATACTATCCCTCTTACTCTTTTTTTCGATGGGCATAATTAGTCTATAAGAATGGTAGTGTCTAAAGGTAGTTTTCTATCTCGGTAGAGGGGTTTGTACTCCGAGGGAAGATTCACCTGTCCGGAGGGGAATTATTCTGTAACAGAAATTAGCGACTCCACTGGGGATCAAATTTTTAGTTTTTGTTCTTTCCTTGTTTTGTCGCTACCTTTTGTCTATCTTTAGATCATGTTTGCTAATTTGATCTATCCTTACATCTTATCTTCTTTGCTAAGTTGTCTTACAGTGATCTGAATTATTTTCGGCATGAAATGAGAGCGGAGATATAATAAATAAATGTACAGAGATATTTCGGATATCCAATAATATAACATAAATGTATCAGATATGCAACCATAAACACAGAGATACAATAATACACAATTTTCTATTAATGAGCGAAAATGTACAAAGACTGTAAAATATAGTGTGAAAGACTCACTAGAATGGTGACAACTTATCTTTGAGAAGAGATGTGTCTGCTACTCGCATTCACAAGAAGATGATTTTACAATGAGGCTCCAAAGGCATTTTTATCATAAAGAAAATACAAAACCCTAACCCCGGAAGATGAAAAGCCAATAGTTTTGTGGACCCTGTTTTGGGTAGTTTGGTGTATCAACTTCCCAGGGGCGTAACTTTGGCATACAATCTTCGTTTGGGGCACACGATAGCTAGTTGGAAAGGTATCGTCGAGGAGATTCATTTTGGGGGCTAAATTAGAGCCTTTGGCTATCATTGAGAAGCTCTATCCCAAAAAACCTTCAGTTATGCCCTCAAAATGGCCCCAGAAGTTAAAAACTGCTAAAAATAGTAAATTACTAAAATTGCATGAAAATTGTTTTGATATAGTTGGAAATGGTGGGTGGCCACCGATATCCACCTGGATCAATCCTGCCTTCTTAGGAAACAATGATATCCATTGCGTTGAGTGCCTAGGGGAGAGGGAAAAGCATTTGCTGAATTTGCATCTTGATGAGCTGCTTGCCTTGTTGGAGAAGTTGCACTGCTTAGCTTGTTGAAGGTTGTCACAAATCTGTGGCTGGAAGGGTTGGAAATTTTTAACCAGTGTGGTTACATGAGATGAATGTGTGGAAAAATAATCTTTGCTGCAATCTTTTCGATCTACTTCTGTTGGATAGAAGTTGCTTATACCGAGGCTACAGTGGTTGCAATGTCCTTTTGTGCACCTTTTGAATAGATTGTGAAGAAGCTGAATTTTGTAGTATTAGATACTACCTTGCGGCACTGTTTAGGTGGGACAATAGTTGGAACTAGCTCTGGTATTCTATAGAGATGACCCCCCAAAGTAACAATGACACTACGGGGTCAAGACTCATAAACATCATGGTGCTTCCACATATATGGCTGGCCCAAGAGAACATCACATACATCCAGTGGGGAAACATCACATAATACCTCATCCTTGAAGGGCTGGATGCTGTATGACAATCGACACTGCTGGTTGACACGAAGATCTCGTCCCTGACGAAGACACCCAATGTTGTATGGATGTGAGTGTGGTGTTGTCGATAATTCCAACTGTTTGATGACCTCTGCTGAGATGAGGTTCTTTTGGCTTTCGCTATCAACAATAAAATGCAACGGGGTCCCCTTCACCCACATATGTGAATGAAAAATGTACTCCCCCTCTTCAGGATCTGTTGGTTCTTCTGGTTGAATTGCTACGGTCGCGACAATAGCAGTGGGGTCTGCGTCGATGATCTGTTTTCTATCATATTTTTTGAATCAGATTCTGAATCAGGGTTTGGATCCTTGTCTTTTATCTCGACTACCAATGACTATTTTAAGTGACATTCATTGATGTTGTGCTAGGGGATTTTGTGGAAATCGCACCATTTTTCAGTGTCCTTCTTCGTCTTTCCGTGACCCTTCTTTTCCTGTGGCTTGGACTGGTTTTCAAGACACTGTTTGTTAGGGCCGTATTTATCATACTTTTGTTGTTGTGGATTTGAAGACCCAAAATATCGCTTGTTCTGGTGCTTAAATTTCTGCTCGATTTTAACAACATATCGATAAGCAACACCGAGTGATGAGATGTCGATAAAATCCATTTCAGTTTGGATGTATCTGTGTAGAGCCCCATGGTATTTCAGAACCAAATGTCACTAAAAGTATTTGATGCCTAGCTTGGTGCACAAGGTATGGAAGGTATTGGTGAACTATGGAACTACTTGGCCCCTCTCTTGCCGTAGTGTGGTCCATCTCATGTACTGGTCCTCATAGTTGCCAACAGGGTAATATTGTTCCTTTATCGCATCCACTAAAAAATCCTAAGTGGGCTCGACCCCATATATTCCAGACTCCTCAGTGGAAATTTTCTCCTAGTAAGTTTCCTACCAATGTTTGACATGGGGGAGAGCCTTAAGGGGTGCGAAGGTGATCTTTTCCCTGTCAAAGAAATTATGAACAAAGAAATAACCTTCTAGTAGATTTAACCATTTTTCTAGGGCATCCAAATCTATCTTTCCTTCAAATATGGTAATATCAAAATTAAATTGTACCTTGAAAGGAGAGGTGCCTCCAAAGTGGCCTCTTGATGAAGAAGTGGTTGTTGTTATCGACAGGCATTGAAGGATGTGGGAAAAATTCTCCATCATTTCATCCCTCTGTCGTGTGAGAGCTTTCTCAAGAAACATATTAATATAATCATCTGCTTTGTCATTTTTCTTTTCTTCCACCATGGAGGGTTTCTTGGGTGTGCAAGAGAGATTGTCCTTAAGAGAGACAAGCTCGGGACCCAACTTGCTATACTCAGACCTCATTGGGGACACGCATTAAAAAATGATCAAGAGCAACCTGCTCTGATACCACTGATCCAGATTATTTTCAGCACGAAATGAGAGCAGAGATATAATAAAGAAATGTACAGAGATATTTTAGATATCCAATAATATAACAAAAATGTATTAGATATGCAACCATAAATACAAAGATATAGTAATACACAATTTTCTATTAATGAGCGAAAATGTACAAAGACTGTAAAATACAGAGTGAAAGACTCTCTAGAGTGGTGGCAACTTATCTCTGAGAAGAGATGTGTCCGCTACTCACATTCGCAAGAAGATGATTTTACAATGAGGCTCCAAAAGCCTTTTTATCATAAATAAAATCCAAAACCCTAACCCCAAAAGATGAAAAGCCAACAGTTTTGTGGACCCCATTTTGGGTAGTTTGGTGTATCAACTTCTCGGGGGCATAACTTTGGCATACGATCTCCGTTTGGGGCGCATAATAGCTCGTTGGAAAGGTATCGTTGAGGAGATTTATTTGGAGGGATCAATTAGAGCCTTTGGCTATCATTGAGAAGCGAGATCCCTAAAACCCTTCATTTAGGCCCTCAAAATGGCCCTAGAGGTTAAAAACTGCTAAAAATAGTAAATTACCAAAATTGTCAAAAAACTGTTTTGAGCCAGTTGGAAAAGGTGGGGACACCGATATCCACATGGATCATACAGAGTCTTTGATCGAATTTCCCTGAGTTTTTGAGTTTTCTGGGTTTTTCCAAAATCTTTCTAAGGACTAGCGCCCTCTCTATTTTAAGTCAGAGCATTGATATCCAGATCACTGCTCCCCCAGAGTGTATTAGGGAGCATTGTAGCATTCTCGTGCCTTGATATCTAGATCATCTATTTTTCTTACTTTTGAAAAATTGTTGACTATTTTCTTACTGGGCATAGTTCTTTGATCTTCCTCTCTGGCTCAGATCCTATTATGTTAGATCTTCTTTTCTGTTTGACTTAAAAGTTGCTACTTTTCATTCTTTTAGTCTTTTTTTTTGTTTGATAGTTTGTCCGTGACCTACGGGACTAGCCTATGGCTGAGAAACCATGACTCCGGGGCATATAAGCCATCAAAATCATCCAGGGATCACACCTGGCTTGAGCCACACCAACCCTTAACATGGTTATATTTTTTGTCCCCATAGGTTTCGAACCGATGACTTTAACATCACAGAGTGCCTTAACAACACACTCCATCACCAACTATCCTACACCTCGGGGACTTAAAATTTGGAGGACATGGAGGTGGGATTTGATCCACTTATGTGTGCACGGGTCACGATATTATTTAATATAATATCTCTGGGTGCAACCACACATTCGACCACTACCTCAAGGTGCCCCCATGGCTCCAGGTTAGGCCCTGATGTGAATTGAATCTTGCCCAATGGTGAAAAAATCCTCGCTTTCCACCATTGGATCCAACCCCTTTGGGATTCATTCTTTTAGTCTTGATTGGGTTTGTCTTTCCTTATTGCGAAATCAACCATTTTTCTCAAACTTGGTTTCTTTTTGTTGCTCTTTTCGATTATCTGATTGATTGGAGATTTTTATAAGGAAATTTATTGATCTTAGAATTGTTCTCTTTGTCTTTGATCCCTTACTTAATTTTGGAAGGCTATTAAGTTCGATTATTTGATTTTTGGTGTTTTTCTTTGAGTGGATAGTTTATTCTTCTTTTAGTCTCTTATTGACTACTCAGAGTGTCTTTGTTTGTGTTCTTCTGCTCTCTCTTTTTTCAAATCACTGTAGTGAAGTCATTTTTCATTATTAGTGAAAGAAAGAAGCATAAGACGAACTTTTCAATTTACATTTGCAATGAAACAAATAAATACTTGTATGCATTGGTTTTGAATATTGGAAAAATTTTCTTTATAATTTGGCATTTTTTAGAATTCTTGTTGAGAACGAAATAACATAATTTTTTTCATTCTTGAGTGCTTGTTAGTGAAAGAAAAGAAACTCTTCTCCTTCCCATAGCTAGAAGTTCATTGAAAAGAAAGTTTGCATCTCATTCTTTTCATCTTTTTGGAGTTGAGTATCAAACATCATCAGTTTCACTTTCATTCACCTTTGTGTAACGAAAAACCATGAAAATGAACGCTAATTAAAATCAAACTAGAAACTTTTAGTTTTAAGATCTTTACACCAACACTAGAATAGGAGTAGAGATTTTGAATAGGCTATGAGAATAACTCTTCGAAGCATTCAAGACAAAGTCATAATATTGTGATAGGGAGAGAAAATTCAACTTTCGTATAAGCATAACTGGGATCTCCCTCTCACACAGGGGTTACACACGAGGTCGCGTTCAGGAGAGCAATGGATATTATCCCTCCGAGGCTTAACCATTCGTAGTAGTATGATCATATATTGGGGGTTCTTCTTGAGGATCAACTATTTTCATTTGGTCTCAGAGATTTGTGAATTCCATATCCGTTTAGAGTCCTTTGGAGTTTACCGGTCCACTTGTCCTTAGTTCTCTTGAAGGATTTCAGACTTGATATCTTTCCCATACGTTCAGAATCGACTATCGACTGTACCTGCCCAGAGGATGACTGTGACTTGGTATCCTTAGTAGCCACAATATTTAGGGTCCTCACACGAGGTCACAGTGAAAGGAAGTCTTCGCTGTATCTGGAACAAACGTTGGTCAAACTCACTCGAGCTCCTTGGAGGGTAACTCACGGGTAAAACCGTGAGGAAGATTGTAGCAAGGTGTAATTCTATCAAGCAGGTTGCCAACATAACTGATCCACTTGATCATATCCTAGCCCCTTCTCACTTTGATCATGCAATGTTGGATTTCATCACCAACTAGTACATTCATTGGGAGAAGGCATTGTTTTCTTGTTGGTCTTCTATATTTTTTAGCGAGTGTTGTTTGTTTACTTTAAGTTGTCTTAAAAAATTGGTACTGTGGCTGATAAAGGTCTTCGTAGATCATGTAGGATGCAATGGTTTCATCCAGAAGGCTATGAACCCTTACCTCCTAACTCACTTGAAGACACTTACCGTGAAGAGGTTGAGAACCATTCAGATGCTGGGAGTGCTGCTACTCCTTTGTTAGAAAATATCGAGACAACTTTAGTTACGGTTGAGGAAGGTTCCACCCTTCTTGTAAAGCCCACTTTGAAATTTCCTCTCGATCCACTCCTTGTCCGATTGGATTCCTCAGGTAAGATTATAGTAGAACATTATCCTCACCTACCGTCAAGGCCATATGATCAATTAGATATGCAACCAATACAACTGAATTTTAACAAAGAATACATTACCCCTGTCCATTCTACTGAAATGGTAGATCCACATCAAACTCTTATTCGTTTGATATGGAGAACTCCATTGGGATGAGGCCTTTATGAAAAAATTAATTTTAGCCGACCACCTTTTGACCCTCCGCATGCCTATACTACCGCCGATGCAGAGGCATGACCATCATGTCAGCCCATTGACCATCCCATCGAACCAACAATCAATATTGCTACCACTTCAGGGCAAGTTCACAGTGAAACATGAGTCGTGTTACCCAGTCAGTTGCAAAGTACCTTGACCGATACACCTCATATCCCTCTTCAAACTACAACTTCTTATACTCCACAGAATCATGTTGGGACATCGTCGCATCAAAGAATGAAAAAATTTTCCACACAATTGAACCCAACTGTGGGTCAAATCCCTATCGGGGGGAAATCGTCCTCCAACATCCAAATTATGACTAGGGCGGAACCCCCTCTTACCAGTCATACCCCAATTGTTACCCAATCAATGGAAAGGGGACAACCTCAACCTTCATACACTGGAAACCCCCCACAATCCTGGGCACCACCCCAAGGAGGTCAATTCCATCAACCACATCAGGGAGGGCCATCAAACCCCAACCCGGAAGGAGGAATCCCAAATGCCAATCCTTCTAGACTACATTCTAGACAAACTTTCCCAGGAGTCGCGAATCCCACTTTCGGTCCTCAAGATCAATCATCTTTTCCTCCTTAAGGGCCAAATACTTACCTTCCTCATAGTCAACCTAGTTACCCTCTTCAGGGGTGACCTGGTTATCCACCTCAAGTGAACTATCCTCCCCTGGGTTACACTGGTTATCCTCCCCAGGGGAAAATGGGTTTTCCCTCTCCTTTTATGCACATTCCTCAACAAATAAATCCTACTTTTGCTGGTCAACAACAACAACATATGGGAGTTCCTGTTGGCTACATCTGTCCACCTCAACCAGTTTACAACCCTACTGGTGTCCCTCTGCCACATCGATATCATCCTCAGGTTAATCGACAACTACCATTCTTAGCCACTCTAGATCTACCAGATATGTCGAGATTGAAAAATGATCCCATATTACATTCTCCATTTCGACCAGTTATTCCTGCTAAATTGCCTTCCGATATTTTGAAATTTGACGGTAAACCTCATGAAGACCCTAATAACCACGTTATGAATTTTCTTTTATGGTGTTCATCAAATTCACTAATGGATGATTCTATCCGGTTACATCTTTTCCACTATACAATTACGGGTACAACGTCTAAATGGTACATTGAATTACAACACAAAAATTTTCAAGATTTTAATTCACTTGCCATGGATTTTCTCACACACTTCTAATTACCTACTTGGTATGAAATTGACATGGAACTGTTGAACTCCCTTCATCAGATCAACTTCGTACATATTTATGATTATATTCATGAGTGGAGATGACGATGACGTTTGATCAAAGCAATCATTCCTGACCAATTGTCGGCTCAATGGTTCACCAAATCTCTTTTGCCTCCGATTGCTCGTGACGTAGCCATGGGTGGTGTCATTACAAAAGAGGAATCCATTGCTCGTGCCCAGTATCTGGACTTGGTTTATTCCCAATCTGGTACTTTGTATGAATTTATTCCAAACACTCCCCGTCCATCAACCGATCCATCAAAACCATCCTCCACCGCTCACGTAGATGTAGTTATTGGTTCCGTCAAAACCCAATCCAGTTCACAGTCGACCTTCATGAACAATCATTCAGTCACTGCCCCCACTATTGGATCGACTTCACTTTCATCAAATTTCCCCTGACTAAAATATCCGAGGTGAATGCAGTTCAATATGCTTCTCCATGATAGTTAGAAGGGAAGAAGAAAACTAAAACCAAAGAAAAACAATAATCAAACCAAAAATGAAAAAATAAAAACACAACCACCTTCTACTAAGAAACAACCACAATGCAAACTAAAATTTCCATGTCTCGTTTGTGGTGACGATCACTACACACGATATTGTCCTCATCGGGACAAATTTGCCAATATTTTTAAAGGAAATTCTCAACCCGCTATATTGACACATCCTTTTCCACAATAGAAGTCACTGGTTCCACAAGATCCTGCACCTCCTACATGAGGATATCTAAATCATCCTCCTAACGAAGAAGCTTCATCGAGTGCACACATTTACATGTTTAATGGGATAAATTTGACCACTCGTACTATGACACACGACACACCTCCAGGAAAATCTGATAAGGAAAAAGTAACTACTAGTACTACACTGGACCCACTGCCTACTATAGTTACACCTCCATCTGGGCCACTCCAGATTAAGAAACCTAACTTTGACTCCATTCTACGTCCTCCCAAGAGCACAATTCAAAAGTCAACCTTTAATCCTAACTCACGTGCTGCTCAAAACTACAACATTGTTGTATATTTGGCTCAATCACCTTGTGCTATGTCAGCTCTCGAAGTTCTACAAGACTGCCCTAGCCAACATAGGACTCTCTTGGAAACCATCAAAGCTATAGATCTTGAGTCATCAAACGCTATCACGTTTAACCTGGATAATTTTAAATCATGACTCTCTCACCAATTGGCTTTCCAGATTAATGTCGTTGTCCATAATCAACATATTCATCGCACGATCTTGGACGAGGGGGCATCCACATGTGTCATGTCCTTGGCTTGCTGGAAAGGCCTTAAATCACTTGGTCTCAATCAATCTACCACCATGTTACATGATTTTTATGGATGAGGTTTTCGACCTCATAGATTATTACAATCCTTAGCCATTCAATTTGGAGGAAAAACTGTTTCCGTCGATGTTGAAGTAGTTGATGCCCCCCTCGATTATAACTTGTTGCTAGGGAGAAGTTGGTTCTACGCTATGACTTCTGTTGCTTCATCATTTTTTTTATGTGTCCAATTCCCTCATCAAGGTAAAATTGTGACCATTGATCAATTAGATTACTGCACCCTTGACACCTGCACTTAAACGACCAACAACATTCCTTTTTTGTGAGACTCAAAAATCACCTATGAAAGTTTAGGGGTAGGTCTCTAGAACTAATGTTTGCTCATGGGTACCTTCCCTACACCTCTTCCTCCTACTACGCAACACATCGCAATGATCAATATGATCTCGACTATGGAACATCAGTACTTTGAATCATATGATCCATGGGTTGTGCCTAGTCCCTTAGAGTTTGATACACTAGGTGACACCATGCCACTTAGTCCTGTAGAGGATGAATACGACGTCATCCAATCTTCCTCTCCTTCACTAGACGACCAACATCTAATGGCGTCTATGACTTATTCATTACCATCCTGGTTAGATTCCCTATCCTCTACTTTCGATTACATCCTACAGATTTTTCCATAAAATGAATCTATTATGGAAATGCTTAGTATTAAGGAGGCACCATCGGATGAAAACCACCACTGTTCATCCTTTCTTCCTAGTTTGGATGACATAGAGAAATATATTTTATCTATCTTTCCTAGTGATATCGTCGACTCTCCCCAATCTCCCATACTCACTCAGGATACCATCTTCGAGGGGAATTTGGGTAACATCTCTTCCACGATTACGGTCGACATATCCATCAAAGAAGGTATTATGGAAAACATACAACTAGGTGCAAACTGTTCAACTGAAGAAGTTGAAACTTATACCACCTTGTTCAAATAATTTTGCGACATCTTCGCCTAGAGCTATGAAGAAATTCTAGGGATCGATCCATCGGTCATTGTGCATGAAATCAAAACTTACTCAGAAGTTAAACCTGTGTGATAGAAACTTCGCCCGATCCATCCTAAAAAGACCACGATAATCAAGGCATAAGTAGAAAATGTTTTGAAATATGGTTTTATTTATCTCGTTTCGTCGACTGAATGGGTTTCGAACATCGTTTCGGTCACCAAGAAACAAGGAACTATTCATGTTTGTGTCGATTATCGAGATCTTAATAAGGCTTGTCCCAAGGACAATTACCCTACACCCATTATCGACCAAATTATCGATAATTGTGCTGGAAGCATCATTTTCTCTTTCATGAATGGATTTTCTGGTTATAACTAGATCGACATTCTATCGGTTGATCAACACAAAACAACCTTTATCTTCCCTTGGGGTAATTTCTCTTATCGAAAATTATCGTTGGGCCTTAAAAATGCTGGAGCCACTTTTCAACGGGCCATGTCATATGCATTCCATGATATCAAACATATTGTTGAACCTTACCTTGATGACTTACTTGCTCACTCGTCTCATCGACAAGACCACATTGGTCACCTACGAGCCATCTTTCTTCGATGTTGGTTTTACAACATACGTTTGAACTACCATAAATGCATCTTCGCTGTTGAATCAAGGAGACTCCTTAGATTTGTAGTCTCTGAATACAGGATTAGGGTAGATCCCTTAAAAGTCAAATCCATTCTCTCTTTACCTCATCCCGACAACCTCACTCAACTACAAAGTTTGCAAGGGAAGGAAAACTTTCTTCGCTTACGTCGAAATCACTAAAGGATTTATGAGACTGCTGTAGAAAGATGCCCCTTTCATCTGAGATTCCATCGCTCAACGCTCATTTGATGCTCTTAAGCATGATTTAATGAACACACCTCTTTTGCATCCACTGAATTATGCAAGAGATTATATCCTTTATTTGGTTGCCTCTACTTGCACTATTGCTATGGTGTTAGTCCAAGAGGATGATGATGACACCGAACATGTGATCTATTATCTGAGCAAAAGTGTATCAGGTCCTGAACTCCGATATTCACATGTCGAAAAGTTGGCTTTGGCAGAAGTTATTGCCATCCAAATATTTCTCCATTACACTCTGTTACGCACTACCATGGTCATCGTATACTCGAACCCCATGTACCACATCTCGACTTGTCAAGTACTTGGGGGAAAATATTCGAAATGGATCGTCGTTCTCCAAGAATTCGATCTTGAGTTTGCCAAATCCAAGACTAAGAAATCATTGGTTTTTGCGGAATTAATTTGCGATCTTCCCAATAATGATGAGGACACTGAACCCAATGATTCTCTTCTTGATGAATCCATGTTCCTTATTAGTACATCCGATCCTTGGTATAGATATATTCTTCTCTATCTCCAAACCCAACACTTTCAACCTAACATTTCACGTGATGAACGACGTCACATTAGACACCACTCAAAACACTACCTTATCATCGACGATACCTTGTACCATCATGAAAATTATACCATCCTTCGATGTTGTTTAAACCATGAAGAGGATGGACAAGTTTTGAATGTCACCTTGGAGCTTGTGGCGGTCATCTTTCTCGGATGGCTACAACCCAAAAAATTCTATGTGTCGGTTATTTTTTGCCTTCCATATTCAAAGATTGCAATGAGGCTGTTAAAAAATGCCCACCCTATCATATCTTTTAGAGGAAAGCACGTACCCACCCAACTCCACTTCATCCCATTGTCACCATCGACCCCTTTGAAAAACGGGGCATTGATTTTATGCAATGTAATCCTACCTTAGCCGGTGGGCACGATTATATCATCTTTTCCGTCGATTACTTCACTAAATGGGATGAGGCTATGCATACATTTATTAAAAATGGCTGCACTGCAACACTTTTTGTGTTCAACCACATCATCACTCTATTTGGTGTCCCACAAGCTATTGTAACTAATCATGGATCCCATTTCTAGAACCAGATGATGGGTGAATTGTGTACCAAGTTAGGTTTTCTCCATGAAAACTCATCCCTCTACTATTCTCAGGCCAATGGACAAGTTGAAGCCATCAACAAAGTCCTGAAGACCATGCTTAATGCATGGTGGGAGTGAACAAAACCTCTTGGCAGTTGTATCTCTTCTCCGCACTATGGGCTTATCGAACTTCATTTAAAACTGCAACTGTATTTACACCCTTCCAATTGGTATACGGGATAGGAGCGATACTACCGATCGAATGTGAGATTCCTTCATTGAAACTTGTCGTAGAACTCTTACCCCACACTTCTACTAAAGAGGAATGATTCTTATATTTGACCAAGTTGGATGAAACCCATCATGATGCTTCTCTCGTCAACGAGACATATCAAAAACACATGAAACATCAATATGATAATTCCATCCAACCTCACACTTTCGCAGAAGGAGATCTAGTCATAGTCTATGATCAAGATCATGAAAAAATAGGGGCATGGAAGTTAGAATCCATGTGGCATGGGCCATACATCATAAAATGTGTGTTACACAGAGGCACCTACAAGTTAGTAGACTATGATGGGATATCTCTCATTGAGACCCGCAATGGGATTTACATCAAGAAGTACTATGCATAGAATATCTCGCATGTGTGATTTGTACATTACTGCACCATATATTTTTGACTTGGTGTGTATCTTCTTTTGCATGCATGAGTTTTGTCTCAGCTGCTTATACTTTGCTTTGTGATTGAATGCACATATGACATCATCATTTCCCATCTATTTTGGGTTTGTGGATGGCACTAGTCGACATACCCAGAACATCGCTTCTGCAGCTTGGGTCATCTACCACTCTGTCGAGTTAGTGAGTTTGGGAGGAATTTGCCTCGGATCTGCAACCAATAATGTTGCAAAGTATCACACTGTCATCGAGCTCTTAACCGAAGCCTCCTATTGAGATATATCTCAATTTATTATTAACCTCAACTCTCAACTTGTGGTCCCTCAACTTAATCGTGAATACGTCGTTCACAATTCAACTTTACTACGTCTCCATCTAAGGGTTCACCGTCTCTAAAGAGATTTTGAATTTCTTGATTACAAACACATATAAAGAGAACTTAACACGATCGTGGATTCGTTAGCGAATTACATGTTGGATTGGTATATTTCTCATAGATAAACATTTGAAACATAAATCATATGTATAAAAACATCACATAAAATAAAAAATGCAGCATAGATAGGCACCACAAAACTCGTATATATATATATATATATATATATATATATATATATATATATATATATGTGCTTGGTAGCAACTGTTTTTTGAAATACATCATACAAAAGTACATAATGAGGAAAAACACGACCCTTCATGCCCATATTATCGTTATAAAGACTACAAAATATCTGAGGACTATGCTCATCCTCCTGTATCATGTTGTGCTCTGCATAACACTCTAACACTCGTGCCACCTATTGTAGCAAATGATTGAGGCCTTCAGAGGCCCCAATTGTGAGTTGTTGTAAGTGTAAAGGCACATCTCGCCTCCTCAAGGGAGGAACACCCATCGTCAAGCCCCAAAGGTTTCTCTCCACCTCCCAGAGTCCTCCCACTATGACGTCATGATCAACTGCCACCTGTGCATCCCCACGACGCCCCAATGATGGCTTCTCCACCGGTCGTGACACACCTCTATCTGCATGATGAAAATAAAATGGTTTAGATCCCTCGTTGTACAACACAAAACATATAAAAAACAAAAATATTGTTACAAGGTTATGGTCTTTTATACCTGAGGCATCCCACTGTATTTCCTCTAGAAGTACCAAGTCAACACTTCCTATGAAATCTACCCTAGCATAAGGGAAGTCCTCAATCACCACTAATTGCCTCCTCCACCATGTGAAGAAGTCGATAGTGAATCTAAAAGATGAGGGATCCTTCCCCAACCTGGGTGATAGATTGGTCCACCTCTCCATACGAGGCTCGGTCACAGGACGTGCTATCATTACAAGGAAGTGCTAAAAGCTGAGGTCTCCTTCCCCAACCCGGGGAAGTTCAAAATGCAACAAAACAAAAAGTACCATCTCCATAGCCTGATGCATGTGTCTTATTGCATGTTTGAATGTTTTGACAGGTGGTTAAGCTTAAATGTATACAACTATCAAAGAGACAACCCAAGCTAGAGTTTCTAGGAACATGTGCTCAATGAATGCTCGAGCCCGAGTCAAGCAACATCATAAACACCAAGTTTATCAAATTGTTAATGCCAATGAGAAACGCCCTAGAATGCTCGATTTTAATAGAAGCATTCACACCGATTTCCCATTGCTAGTAGATGAAAGGTGCTCATATGAAATCATTGATGCACTTATATATGTTTGGTCTACTCTGAGGATTCAACTTGTAATCCTTATCTCTTTGTTTTTGATTTTCAGTATTGCACAACATAGGCGCCTGCTCATAATACAATGGATGGTCAAGCCGGTGATTAATGCTATTAAAGCTCTTTCTCTGGATGACCCTCTTACGACTCTAGTCACAACAAATCTTCTTGGAAAGCATACATGCATTAGTGATTGCTGCACTATCATAAACTCTGTTATTGGGAAAGGATGCAATATTAATGTCAAATTTGTTATACAAGGTTGTTACATTTGGAACAATTTGACAATCCATGACAATGCAAATATGAGATATGCAATTGTTTGTGATGGAGCTATTGTAAAGGAAGTGCGCAGAGACAAGTGAGCCTCAAACATCAACTGTGGTTGAAACCCCTAGAGTTCTTGAATAGAGAAATGATAATAAGACGTAAGGAAAAACTAGGATTTCTCCTAGACTGTTGGAAAAAAGAAATAATACGCAGAATGAAAGACAAGAAATCATGAAACCTGTTGTGGAAATATCAACTTCATAAATTCCTTCTATTTTTGTTGATAAGAAAAGGAGGAGGAGACTCATACTTCCCGAGTCCTCTCAGTCTTCAGAGTAGGTAATAAAACAACCCGAGCCTGTGGAGGTTGATAGTGTTCAGATGATATTTTTGTGGATTTCCCAATGGAAAAGGGGATGACTAATTGTAAGAATAGTGATTTGAAGTCTTTGTGGGACAAAATTGCAAAATCTCCAAATCAAATAAATTTTCGAGCCAAAAGAATTTATCCAGAAACAAAGGTATTAGTTCCAGATTTACAGGCAAAAGATCAACAATTAATCAAGCTTATTCACAATACCTGACATTTAAAACCCAAATTTTGAAGAGAAATATCAACATTACAATCAGTTTATCCCAAATTTGGAGGTTCGAAGGACACATGTGGAAGTTTATTTTCAAATTTGAGGTAATCCACATCATTAGTCAAAGTTTTGTAGCACCAGAAAACAAATTTCCAGGAGCACCTTTAGGGCCACAAGGTAAATACTACGAGATGGTAATCATATCCATATCTTCAGGTAGCAAAAGAGCCAGTAAATTTGCAGGTGGCAGAGTATGCAGAGCAGTCCCAAGGTTTCAAGAATCAATGACAGATGACAAATGGATATACAACAATACTTCGATAAGCTAAGGGAATCTTTGGTCAAGTAATGGGTCCTGAAAATTAGGGAGAAATTGTACACATGTCTTTTCTTTGTATTCCACTTCCTGGAAAATAGATGATAGGTTACATGTGTCACTTTTTCTTGTAAAATGTGCTATTTTGAGAAAGATCTAGAAGGCTCCTGATTTTGAGCTAGGCGTTGGCTGATACTCTATATATTTGATGTAAATAATTGTAAAAAATGGGGTGTGATCAGTCTAGACTCAAGAGGAGATCAAGAGAGCCGAGGGGCTCATGCTTGGGGTTAAAAGACCCTTGTAAGTTCCAGTTTTTGAATATAGGCGATATAACTTGATTTGAGTTTCAATTGTGTCTCAAGAATCAATTGTTTTTCCTATGTGATTATATTTTTTCTCTCTTGATTAAATGTAATGAGTTCTTACACCTGGTGTATTAGGAAATTTGGTATTTCATATTCATGAGCAATAAAATATTTGCTGCAAATTCCTGTCCTACATTTATTATATTTAATCACCTTAATTTTGTACTGGGACAAATTTCCAGTTATTAAATATTTTGCTGTGTGTGTGAATTAAGCATGATGTGAGATTTACACCTTCATATATGTTTTCTTCCTATCTTCTATTATCTCTTCAAACCCCGGATTATTGAGTATTGGACCTAATTGCCTTATTTGCGAGAGTATAGTTTGTTTTCGGAGGAAATTGTTGTATTGAATCCATGCCCAATGATATAGAGTTCACTGATCTGCAGTGAGACTGCTGCCCTCTCCCTTTCTCTTACATTCTTGCTGATCCATCTAAGCATAAACCATATTTATCATTCATATCTAAATGGGTACTTGGCTTATCCTCTAGCAATATGAGGGCAACTTCTAGTACTAACAGGTCTGAAAGGGCATCTTCCGAGTAATAGTTTATCTCCTATTCGGACCTCGGAGATTAAAATTACAAAAAAGGACAACCCTAGAGTCGCCTTTAAGTTCTTTTCAGACTCTCTAAATATGAAAAACCATAGAGTTTTCCTTCTCTGGACTCGCTAAACTACACATTGAAGGGTCCATATGGGGACGAACCCTTACTTATTACAGTTTGTTAAACAAAGGAAGAGAAACTTACTAAAGGTGAGTTATATCGAGCATGTGTTATCCTCCTCGAGCTCGTTAAATTAAAAAGAGGTACTCATCTATCTGGATGGGGGAAAAAATTGAAGGAAGTAGGTCAAGTTTCTTGAATTTTTTTGTAAACAACTCTTGCAGTTGCCCATGAACATGTAACCTATTTTAACCTTCACACTGAACACTTGGATAATGTTAAGGTCCTAACCCGCACATAGGTAGATCAATGTATTCAGATGTAATAAAGGTCAATATTAATAAGACCTTTCAATAAAATAGAATAAGGCAGATGTAAGAAGACCTAATAGAAGCTTCCGCTTCTAGAAGGAT
>ML778111.1:1967834-2008864 GCA_009831015.1 Picea engelmannii | reverse complement strand
GAGGCCTGTGAACATTGCTATCTGATTCAAAGTGCTATTTCTGTTGCTATTTTGTATATCATTTCTGTGTATTGTGAAGATTATGCTGGATATTTTACTGTTATTCTGTCATTTCTAGCATTTCATTTCTGTTCTGCATATTTATATATCTGGTATCTTGCAGATAATATGCTAAACCTCTGGACTGAACCAATCCTATGAGTCTTTCCACTCCTTTGAACCATCCAAAGAATGCCTCAACACTCGCTGCATTATGTTTTGGTCCACTTTGTGTTTATGCTGCCAAGTCTCATGTCATGCCTCAATGTTCAAGGGAAGTTTCCACCTTGAGAGTCAACCATCAACAAAATTACTAGTTTCTATACCCATGCTAGTCTATGTTGATCTACTATATCTTATCACTTTCCTGTGTCAGTTTCGTGTCTATGATGAGGGATACATTAGGGCCCTCCTTCGATGAGTCTGTTCCTTTTGACTTCAACACATCATCCAGGAATTAGACTTAGAAACCAGTTAGTACCTTTGGACCTGCATGCCTCAATGGAAGGCCTCCTTGCTTCCTATAGTAGGTTTACATCATTGACCTCTAATCGGATGATTCCATGAATGTTCGACCTCAAATAATTTATTCACATTCACTAGATTGTACTAGGGTACCTTGGGGGGTCATTGACATCACTGGTGATTTCCCTCACACTTGTTAACAATTTACCTCAATGACCGGTAATCAAATGGTTTCTATCATGTTCAACATCAAAACATCTATTCACATGGCTACATCCATACCACACCGGGATTGGGACGAAGATCTTGGGTTGAGCATTCATTACGACATCTGCTTTACCCAGGTTGCGAATGGAGTTATTTGAGCATGTTGATACTTATGCTGTCACATAGATCCACGTTGTATTGGTCCGTGGCTATGTTTTATCCTCTCGTAGCTCCACTGTGTATTTTGTGTGGCTACGATCAATTCATGTCATAGAAGTATGGTTCTGCATTGTATCTTTGGTGGCCATACCCTTATTCAATATCATCATTAATCCACAGTGTATTTATTGGCGGCCATACTTTAAGTCATTTATAGTCCGAGCATAGGTATACCTGCCTTGGGAATGGAATACACATTAACCTTGTTTGATGGTTGTCTGCAGGTTCTACCAGGTTCCCTAACTCCACACCCTTGCTTCAAAGAATCTACGAAGTGTTTCGACCATCACCTTTCATTTTCCGAGTTCACACTTTGGGGGGGAATCTGTTACACATCAAATTTCCTCACTTCGATAATGTCACATTCTCATGGTCATAAGTGTCGCACTTTTGTCACAAGTGTCGTAAGTGTCGCATTCTCCCCACGTAAGTGTCGCATCACGAACGACACCTTGGAAACACTCGATACAACCCCTAAAGCATGTTAGAAGAAGAAGCCCCATCATTTGACAGTCGAAACAAAGTGTTTTTCTATGAGAAATGGTCATCTTGACAACTTTTGGAAGATCAACACCCCCCTGCTCATATGCAGGGAGTGTTAGCGCTCTTTGTCTATCTAGAAGGGAGAATTGAAGCACTCTATTGCCCATTATAAGGGAGCACCAAATTGGTTGAGAAAATCTTGGGAGAAATACCCTTTTTCTCTAAGGACAACTATGGATGGATCGAGTTGGTTTGGGTCGAATCTAACCCTTAGGCTGCATCTAAGGGAGATATCACAACTAGTGGAGTCATATCCTCAACTAATCCCAAATATAACCAAGGTGGTTGATCCTCTCAAAGCCTATAAATGGAGGCATTCTTATGGTGAACAACGAGGAGAAATAATCAACAAAACATTGTTATTATGATTGCGGATCTTTCAAGCAAGGGTTTGGACAAGGAGGACTTGGAGAAGCTGCAACATCATCTAAACATTGTAAGTATATCTTTAAAGTTATCATCAATATACTTGGCCTATTTCCTTCTAATATGTGTTTATATGTATTTGTCTATGCTTGTTTTAATCCTTCATAGATATATCAATTTTGTGTAATCCATTAGAGTATGAGATAATTGTTTGTCTCTTGTCATCCATCATAGGTACTATTCAAAACTTGTAGATTGGAGTAGCGTGGAAACAATTCAAAAGTGAGATACATCATACTATCCCTTTTACTCTCTTTTTCGATGGGAATAATTAGTCTATAGGAATGATAGTTTCCAAAGGTATTTTTCTGTCTTGATAGAGGGTTTTGTACTCTGAGGGAAGATTCACCTATCCGCTGGGGAATTATTCCATAACAAGTTGTCATAGAGACCTTTAAGTTGGTGCTCTATAATTTCAAATCAGGCTAACTTGTGTATCTTGATAGGTGGAGAGGATGGAGAGGGATTGGTTTGGGGTGAAACAATTGGATGGGGATGGGGAATAAATGGGGTCTTTTTAATTTGAGCATTAAAATCCTTTTGGGTTTCCCGAGCTCTTTGAGAGGCTTCTAACCAAGTAGTAGGATGAGAGATCAAGACTTGTACATATCTATTCTTTCAAACTATTGATAAAACATTCCTTGAAAAAATTATTGGACATGGATTCAACATGGATGGCCATTTTCCAAAAAAGAGGATATGGCAACTTCAATTGTACCAAATTGTTTAAGCTTGGTTAGTCATCCCATGTAATTAGTGTTTGTTTGATCAAGGTGTTCATAGAGGTCTAATACTAATTGTCTCCAAGAAATATAACCCCCATGGTAGTTCTTATTCCATTGACACCATTTCCAATGTTTAGGATTCAAATATAAGACACCTAGGAAAAGTTTCATCAAGTCGTTTTTGATGCCATGAAGTAAAAAGTAATGTTCCATCTGAGTGACCCACTCATATCCATCAAATTTTTTGAGATCAAATTTAGGAAGTCTACACCACATGTGAGTCATTGGATCACGAACAAGTGGGGTGGAGTGATGCCTCATGGGATTGGATGATTTGGCCCCTTCATTTTAGGATAAGTGGTCCAACCATTGATAACCCAAAGATTGTGAAGAAAAGATGCAATTTTTCATCACCATGATTTTGGACATCTAGTCCAATAGTGACTCCAGGTTAGATGGCTTGTCATGGATGACATCAATATTTTTTTAAGCATATGAGTGGTTGCAATATATATTCTCTTGCAACTCATCACACAAAGATTCTAGAGAGGAGACTTTGGTGGATATCTCTATGCCTTGAGAATTATACATAGATATGTGATTCCATAAGAAGAATGTTACTGGAGAGTGGTACTAATGTGTTCAACACTACATCCTAGCTGGTCTATTGAGATAAATTCCTAGTAGTAGGGTGAGCGAGTCCACCAAAAATACTTAGTAGAGAGTGGTACCACAATTATTAAATCAACACAAGGATTATTTTTAGATAGGTGTCAAATAAGAGGGTGGGTATGACCCAAATTTTTTTTTCTACTCCTAGTGGAGTTGTACTCTTGCCTAAATATTATTGCGATGATACAATTCACAAATTCTTAATACTATAATTTTTGTAGGAATTTCATGGACTAGAAATAAAGGAAAGGGTTTCCAAGGTCCTTAGTGAAAGGGAGTGTGAGGTGCTATATATCTATGATATACATGCAGGGTCCAATAGTAGTACTTGGCTCAATATCTTAGGGTACCAAATAAGGAGGCTCGACCATACCCTTAGTTGTACTACCCAATTACCTTGGTACTAGAGAGTAATCTTCCTGAGTGTTATTCTTGGCACACTATAACAACAAGACAATCGATTGACTTATCTAAAGCTAGTTTTGGGTAACCTAGGGGAATTTTGATATATCCAAGAGTATGTGCAAGTGAAATTTCGTATACATGTGTAATATAATGTAGTACTACTCACAGGGGTGCCAACATGGGTTACAAGGTTGTCCAACCAAATGAAACTGCTTGTATTTCCTATGTGCATTCTTCTTGTTTCAAATATTTACCCAATGCAAAATATATCACTTTTTTATTTGGAGACATTGAGATACATCTATAGCCTAAAAAACTCTTTAAAAAACTTGGCTCAAGAAAGTTCCTTCATACTACTTATGATGTTCTTTATTAGAAAAATAGAAGATTTAGAGTAGAAATGCGAGACTATAACAACAATTGGAAATTTTAAAAGAGCCAAAACACCACAAATAGAAATACCTTTATTGATGAAAGCAATGTTCACTTTACTCATCAAGGGTACAATTACAATACAAGGAAAGCTCTAATTACAATATGATTCACAATACATCCCATTACCTCTCTTCTACTTCATTATATAGTTTCCATTTAACCCCTAGGAACTTTCTAGTAGGTGGAACCTTCTAGTAATATATCTTACAATTATTTCTTTCACGCCATGTCTACTACACAAGCCTTATTTAATAGAGATATCCTTGATACATGGAAACCTATATATCAAATTAAGGGAGTTAGGGTAGGACCCTAACACCTTACCTCCCCTAACATGCTAATCTCCTCTATTTGTTGGACATTAATGTTTATGTTGGAAAATTTGAATTACACATGTTGGGCCCTTCGTTTTGAAGACCGCCAAGTTTTGTGGAACAATATTGTTATAGTTCAAAATGCCACTACTATGCATTGCTGACATTGGCCTACTCAGTCACACATTTTCCAAGCATGTTTTCTGAGGTTCCTCTTAAAAAAAACCTTTTTGTGTGGTGTACACACCCTGCTACATATGCAACGCACATACATACTCTAGTTGCATACTTGACAACCCGCGTATACTCTAAAAAATTGCAAAAAATAAAAAGTTCCGTGCTTTTGGGTAGAGTTTATGGGCTATGTCAGGTTTCACAACCATTTTACCTCCCTTATCCCTTCTGACAACGGATTAACTATCTTTTCTCCATATAAAAGGGTCTTAGGGGGCTCATTTGGATATATGAAAGAATAGGCAAGTGAACTTTGACAAAATTTCTCTCTCTATCGTTCCAAGCCCTGCATCCTGTTATGAGTTTTCACATTCAACATTACCAACCCTTTCATCCTTCTTATACAATCCATCCCTTTTCTCTATATTGGCATGTTGGTTGTGAGGATATCACATTAGGAATGGTGCACTTGGAGTGAAAGTAGAGGAACCCAGTCGAGGTTCGTGGAACAACGTCAACAAGATTCAAGTTGTAACTTCCAATCTTGTTATCAATAAAAGAGAAACTTCTTGTCCCAAATATTTATGTCTTTATGTTTATATTTATGTATGGTTTTCATGAATAATATGTAACCCTTTAGATGATATTGGTAGTTATGCATATGCTGTCATATTGTGTTCTTTAAAGTTGTTTTAGGCCAACATTGGGAGGAGGCCTACAACCCAGAACTAACAACAACATGAAGGGATCTACTACAGATGAAAGGACTTAAGGTACATACTTTGATCCTCTCTTCCCTCCCTTAATTATCATTAGGTCTTGTCGGATTTTGGTAGAATAGAAGCATTTCTGTCTTTTAAGGTGACAAGATTATTCCTAGTCGCTAGACCCAGATTAGGGGTATTTTTCCCCATAGAAGAATTGGCGACTCCATTGGGGAAGCTCTATAGGGTATTGTTAGGAGTTTATTTTTTATTTGAATTCTTGTTATTTTTTGTGCTTTCCGAGTCTGTAAGAGTTTCTGGACACCTTCTAGGTGTTTACCAATTTTCCCGATCTGGGTGATCACCCTGAATATTTTCCCTTTTTGAGATTGTTCAGTCATATACACGCCCGGTCTATACATAACATGCGTACACCTGCACTCTGAATTCAATACAACACACATACATAGACATGATGGCTTGTGCACAACACACATGCCTGTTTTTTTGGGAAGTTTTTTCAAAAACTTTTCTTTTTCCTAGGAAACTTTTGGTTCCTCATGAACTCTTGAATCCCAGAAACATTTGTTAACTCTTGTTGGACAAGTTTTGAAGTCACATATTCCTTATGAAATTGAAAATAAATCCTCTTTTTTAGTTTTCTTTGTTTGTTTCTTTCTTTTATCAAGGTTGAAGGTATAATTTTAAGCTTTAGGTTCTCCTTTGGATTATGGTGAATCCATGATTTTTGGCAATGGTTTAGGACTTGAGACACTCTCTTGTTATTCCTCCTTCTCTCTTGTTATGATTTGAAAAAAAAAACACAATTGTTTTGTTATTTTCAATTCACAAGCATATATATATTGTAGTTTCTTAACTGCATTTGCATGTTACTTTTGCATGTTTGTTTGGTTATAATAACTTAGGTTGTGTCTATAAAACAAAAGAAGTTCTGACCCTAAGTTCCTTGATACTTTCTTTCGGAAAAGGCTTGAGTAGTTGCATTTCATTTGAAATGAAAAAACATAATAGGATCGATTGTGCTTAGTATCTTGGTTTTCTTTTTGAAATGTTCGCATTTTAAGAGAAAATAGCCAAATCTTCATTTGTAGGATGTAGCTTGATTTCATTCGCATTTAAAGAATAATGTTATAAAATATATGTAGTTCTCATCTTTTTTTTTTTTCGTTTATGAAAGAACAACACGAGTTTCACTATCACACCCCTGAGTAATCAAGCCACTAAAATTAACACTTGATGTTAAAAATCAACTAGACTTTTTCTTTTATAGGGTACACCAATTAGACTAGGATTTAGGGCCTTGGATTAGGTGGAGAGCAAACTCTCCAAGGCCATTAAAAAAACTTAAGAGTCTAAGTTAAAGAGTGTCAAAGTCCAGTTTTTGTAAAAGTTAGTCGGGACCCCCGTCTAACACAGGGGATAAACACGAGGTCGTCTGAGGAAAGGTAGAGGAGATAACCCCTCCAAAGCTGGACCAAGCGTAGTGGGGATCATATTTTAGGGTCATTATTGGGATCGTCCTGACTACATTTGACAACGAAGATTTGTGGACCTCAAATTTGTTCGGGATACTTAGTTGTCTTCTGGACCATTTGTTTTTGATACCCTTGAAAAGCTTCAGATATAAATATCCTACTCATATGATCAGCTCGACTGTTGACTGTACCAACCTGGTGACTGAATGCGAGTTGGAAACCTAGTTTCCTTTTATAGATACTCACACAGGGGATTGCGAGGGGCATACCATGGTACCTAGGAAAGATGTTAGACCATGCTTTGTAGAGTATACCCGAAGGGTGTTTCCGTGTTCAAGTTACACTTGCACCAGTAAGTTGCTTTAGTGTTGGTTGGCGTAATTGTTATTCTTGCCATTTTCTCATTTTCTTGATTTATATTTAGGGAATTTTTAGTGTGTGCTTTGTGTTTCTACCTAGCTTTACCTTAGAGTGTCAGTTTACCTTTTCACAAAGTGGAATATCAATAACTCCACCTTTCACACAGGCTCCACGACCTCTCTTCGGTAAATTTGGAGCCACCCTCACCACTGCTAAAGTGAAGGTTAGATCAAGAAGGTTCTTTCGAAGAAACCGGGCCATATGAAACTGTGCCCGATCTTATTCCTAGAGGAGACACTCTTACACTAGAAGAGAATATCATTTTAGAACTTGAATCTGAAGGCTTCAGGCCTTGGAACTCCCAGATAACTGACCTCTTAGGGCCAATTCTTGTTAAGATTGACCCTCTTGAGGTAACTAGCTATGGTCATCATCTTGTTAGTAGACTTTCTGTGGAAGAAAATGCTGCTACTTCTACCGAGAGTCCTCATACTCCTGTCCCAATTGTAGGGGGAGGGGGTGCCATACACCGTCCCCCACCTTCCCCTTCGAAAAATTCCTCTCATCAAACACCTACCACTTCTGGAAGTGGCATAGTCTCTTTTACGACTTCAACCACTGTTCATTCTACGGTTACAAAGAGTCTATTTGTTGGTCTATTCTCGTATGGGATGCCGGGTTTTGACACAAGTTTGACTTTAACCTACTCCACTTTACAGACTATTGGTATGGAGGCAGTGAGTTATACTACTCCCTTGAAAGGATATCTCGAGGGAACCTCTACTCTGTACAATGCTGTTCCTTACAATGGGGGTCATATACCCCCTCTGTCCGTCTCACTTGGAGGTACTTTTCAACAACCATTCAGGCTCAATGGCAGTTCTATCCTGTTTAGCGGAGGGAGTCAAAGGCCTCAGTTCTATATGAATCCAATCGGGTCCATGTTGTTCTCTTTATTTGGTTCTTTTGGGAATAACGCCTTCTCTTCGTCTGCATTTTCGTTAGGGGGAAACCCATTTCTCAATCAATCCAACAATATGCAAGGATTTGTACCTTCATAAGGATTGATGAGAGGAACCACTTCATTTCAAGGCCTTGGAAATCCTTAGAAGGGTTCTATACCTCTACAAGGGATGTAGATCGGGGTTAACCTCTCCCACGTCCAGTGGAACCCTAGGAAAAGTTTAGTTTATTTACCAGGGGGATCAGCTGGGGGAAAACTCAACCAAGGTTTTTGGAATACCATGCAAGGGGTAATCCACACTCAAGGTATGTCGTCAAACTATTTGAATCCGTATATGATGTAGACTAGTGCACTGGTCCCTTACACTGGCCAAGGAAACCTTGGTTTCTACCAGAGCCCTAATCAACAAATAAAATTTTCCTGGCAACTCGATGACAACCAATATCTAGGTTCCTCTTTTCCTTTAATTTTGACACAACCCAAGTTACCATTTTTGGAAACTCTTCATTTGATAGACTTGTCAAGGCTGTTAAACGAACCTATTTGTCATGATCCATGCTGGCCTCCCAAGCCTAACAAGTTTCCCTTAGATATTCCAAAATTTGAAGGCAAGCCTAGAAAATATCCAGGCGATCATGTTATAAATTTTCACCTGCGGTGCTCCTCCAATTTGTTGAATGACGAATCTATTAAGTTGTGATTTTTTCAACGCACTCTCATAGGCAGTGCTGCGAAGTGGATATTAAGCTCGATTGATCGAAATACTCTTACTTTAACGATCTGGTGATGTTTTACTTGAACCATTTCCAGCTACCGGTGAGATACGATGCCGACACCGAGTTGCTAGCCAATTTCGAGAAAACTAAGGCCATCCATATCTCTGATCATATCCAAGAATGGCGTCATCGTAAGAGCTTGATTAAAGTAAATGTCCCTCCTTCTTTTTTTCTCAAGTGGTTCCTGAAGTCTTTGGTACCTTGTGTTTATAAAGACGTCACAACTGCGAGAGTCTTTTCCTAGGAAGAGGCTATAATGAGGGATCAATAACTAGAATTAATTTATTCACAATCTAGAATGCTTTATGATATTCTTCCTGACACACCATGGTCAACCTTTGACTTGAAAAAACTAAAGTCTAGGCCTCATGCCGATGGCATTGTAGGATCAACACAAAACAAGCCCACAGATCAGTTGTCCAACCAAATGCAACAATTGTCACTATAGCAGACTGTGGCCAACCAAACTTCTAGTACGACTACCCCCACCACCCACATGTCTGAAGTACACACTGTGCAGATGAAAAACCCCAAATATAGCTAGTGGTTCGAGGGGAAAAGAAAGGGAAACGAAATAAGGGTAAAGGGGTAATGATAAAAATGATACTAACAATGTCGGTGAGGGAAAAAATGAAAAGAATAAGGTTAAGTTCCCATGTAAGCTTTGCATGAACTATCAATTGACTCATCAATGCCTTCAGATGGAGGAAGCCCATAAGCGTTTGGCGCAACAACAACCTGCTATGCTAACTAACCCTTTCCCTCAAGGGAAGAATATGGAACAAGCTTCCTCATCCACAAACATGCCTAGGGGAAATAAGGGTGCCCCCACACTTAATTCTAACATCGGATCCAAAAATGTGTACATGATGAGAGCAGATGCTCATCTTTAGACTATAGCTCGTGATTACGAAATTCATGAATATGATGAGAAAGGTAAAGAAGCTCCTGACCTATTTCCTCCTCTTCATATCGAGAAGACAATGGGATAAATATTGACTTGCATCCCTAAGGGTGCATTTAAGAAAGGTTCTCATAATCCAAATGCAAGGGCTTCTCAGAACTATTTTGTCATTGAAGATCTTGCATGAATCCCTTGTGAGATGCCTTCTTTGTAGGTCTTCTAGAGTTGCCCCTCATAGAGAAAGGAGTTATTGTCTGCTTTAGATGCTGCTGATTCAACTAATTTGGGATCTATCATTTTTGTCACTTCCGATCACAAGCCTCATTTTTATCACCATGTCACCTTTCAGATAGTAGTGGTGTATGCCACAAAATCATTGACACAAAATATTTTTCGTACGGTGGTAGACGAGGGTGCATCAAATTGCATTATGTCATTGGCATGTTGGAAGGATATTGGTCAACCCGAGTTTTCTCCATCTCCTACATTGTTAACTGCTTTGGATGAAAACTCTTTTCGACTACATGGTGTAATCCCCTCCTTCCCCGTGCAGTTGGAGGGAAAAACTGTGTGTGTCTAGGTCGAAGTAGTCGACATGCCTCTCGACTACAAACTTTTCTTAGGTCGAAGTTGGAATTATGCAATGGAAACAATTGTATCCTTTGTCTTTCAGGTACTATGCTTTCCTTACAAAGGTAAGATAGTGTAATGTCCCCCGGACCACCCTCGCCAAGGACAACGCCACTTCGGACACACACAATCTCAAGCTCTATTATAGGTGATTAAAATTGTCCATGCCTTGGAATAGACCTGCTGGGCAATGGAAGATATAGATCTTTGTGGAATAAATCACATATAAAATTAACATAAATAAACAAAGATGACATGAAAACATACATGCAACGAAACACATGATATTACTATAAGAATCACTTACATACACTAAAATACATCATTTAACCATTAAGCACATAAATGATACTTATCTCTTAATTGTAGTGCACTGATTGCGTGCAGAACTTCCATGAACCTCCCAAAATTAGACCACACTGCTCATCACTCTCAGCAGTGGGTCACCCCCGAGCTGGGACTAAACTCCACTGGGCAAGGGATTCCTAGGCTAGGCAAGGACAACATGAAGTTACACCAGTCTATAGGAAGGATTTCCTCCCAGAAGCCACTTACACCCACCGTTCACAGACTCTCATTCCCCACATGCCTATCCCACTCCAAGAGTATACACCTTCACTGTCACACATTCCTTCGAATGGTCTACCTCCCTTCCAGGGCTTCAACAAAATGCCAGACAGAAATTCTGAGAGCTATGTAGCTACTACTGGACTCCCTCGAGGAGAAGTCACTTCCCTAACAACTCTCTCACCTGAAGAGAGTTTCTCATAAGCCTGATAGCCTGCTTCTTCAACCATGGGCCTGACAACCCATGTCTTCAAACCATAACAAAAATTCAGGTAAGGTAAGGGAACGACTCAACAAATTACAGAGGTTCATAATGGCGGAAAGGGCCCTAGCTGCGTGCTGGTTCAATGCGTCCGTGAACTGCACAATGGATGACAAGAATCATGAGGATGAACTCATGGGGAAACTGGCCAGATGAAACACAGGAAACTCGTAGGGTAAAGGTTCAATAAGATATTAGTTCAGGCTCATTGCAGAGGTTTAGGATGGTCAAGGGTTCAACAATGGCATTCACCATTTTATTTCCTCCTTATAGTTGTGTGCGTGAGTGGAATGAATGGAAAAAGGATCTCCAAAATAGTAAAAATACCCACATATATTTGCATGTGCCTTATATGACACATGGCACTCATGAATTGCATTCCTCTCCATTTGGAAGTCATTCCCTTTCCCCAAAGGAACTTAGGATAAATTCATATCCGCCTTACAACATCTAGAATAATAATATATATTATTCTCTGGGATTTAAGCTCTTAAGATTAGCCCCTTTTTTCCAGCCTCTCATCCCCCCTCCCTTACCCAACCTAGTGGAGTCTAGTCCCCCATACTCTTTCATTGTGGTTGGTCTACACGCAGTGATGCTTTTTTGTTAATGATTTGAATATTCACATATACAAAACATGCTCCTGGCCTTAACATCCTAGGTTCTCTGGCCCCACTATCACATAAGCCTCCTAGCTTATCATTACTTGGCTCACCAGCCTATGAAACATGTTTACAGATCATGATTAAAAATTAGGGACTCGGTCTTGGGGTATTACCATCCCCTCCCCTTATTTTTGCACTGTCCTCAGTGCAATTCTTTTACACCACATCAACAATATTTTCAAAAATCTTGAAAAAGATATGGGTATTCTGGCTGCATTACATCTTCATGCTCCCAAGTAGAATCCTTAGGAATGTACCAGGTCCATTGGACCTTTACATTGGTTTGATTTCGGAGCTGTTTGAATTTCCGATCCAAAATGCATACCAAATGCACTTGGATAACGCCTTCTTGCTCCACCTGAATAAAATTCCAATCAATTACATGATTAACATCAGGTATATATTTCTTGAGCAATGATACATGGAATATATTATGAACAGACATAGATGCAGGTAATGCAATCATGTAAGCTACTATACCAATCCTCTGCAGGATTTCAAATGGTCCACAATATCTAGCTGCCAACTTGGAACAGTTTCCCAACTCCAGTGAAATTTTGTTGGCCTTAACCTCCAAGAATACATGATCACCCACTTTAAACTCCCTATGAGTTATACTGTTGTCAGCATAACTTTTCTGCCTGTCTTGGGAAGCCTTTAAATTTTGTTTAATCCTCAACATTTTCTCTTCCATTTCTCTGAGCAATTCTAGCCCAATCACTGCCCTATCAGTTGGATTGTCCCAGCTTACAGGAGTGTTTCACTTTCTGCCACAAAGTGCTTCAAATGGGATCATCTTCAGAGATGCTTGGTACCCATTGTTGTAAGCAAACTCTACCAAGTGTAGGTAGTCTTTCCACTTTGATGGCTTGTCCATCACATACATTCTTAACATATCTTCTATTACTTGGTTTACCCTCTCCATATACCCATCAAACTCGAGATGATAGGCTGTATTGAAGTTCAGATTGGTTCCCAACCCCTTGAATAATCCCTTCCAAAATTTTGAAGTGAGTTTTGGGTCTCTATTAGACACAATTTTCTTGGTAATACCATGCAATCGGGCCACTTCCCTCATATAGATATCAACAACATTGGTTTCTTTGTGAGTATTCTTCAATGGAACAAAATGGGCAGCCTTGGTAAGCTTGTCCACCACTACCACGATAGAATCATGATGCTTGCTTGTCCTTGGAAATTTGGTGATGAAATACATTGTCACGACTTCCCACTTCCACTCATGAATGGGTAATGGCTGCAACAACCAAGATGGGTGTCTATTCTCAGCCTTGACCTTTTGACACTCCATACATCTGACAATGTACTCATCAATTTATTTCTTCATACCTGGCCAATAGTACTGGCTCCTGACTGCTACCAATGTTTTCTGATATGCTGGGTGTCCCACATAGGGCACATTGTGCATTGATTTTAAAATCACATTTCTCAATTCAGGAGAATTGGGTATATAAACTCTGCTCATGTACAAGAGAATTCCATCAATTCCCAATTCGTGATTTTCAACTTTCTGCTGCATTTTACCTTGCTGCAATTTTGTTACCATCTCCATGTACTGCAAATCTTCTTTTGCAGCTTAATTTTTTTTACTTTTAAGATCTGTTTTGTACATGCTAATGGCTGTAGCATGTAACTCATGCACTCTCCTACTGAGTGCATCACCCACTTTTTTCTCCCTTCCTTTGATGTGCTTGATATCAAAATCACATTCACAGAGGATTTCCAACCATCTTCTTTGCCTAGAATTTAAAGTTGGCTGATCAAACAAATACCTCAAGCCATTATGGTATGTTCTCAGTTCAAATTTGTTTCCCATGAGGTAGTGCCTCCACTTCTTTAAGACATGTACTATTGTTTCCAACTCCAAATCATGAGTGACATAGAGCCTTTCACACTCCTTCAGCTTTCTGAATTCAAAACATACTACCAAACCATTCTGACTGAGGACTCCTCCAAGTCCCTCTTTGCATGCATCTGTGCAAACCATGAAGTCCTCATTAGGATGTACAATTCTTAGAATCAGAGCACTGGTTAACAAGTGCTTCAATTGTTGGAATCTCTTTTCACATTCAACTGTCCATTGAAATTTCCTCCCCTTCCTTTGCAAGGAAGTGATTGGGTGAGCAATCCTTGAGAACCCTACAATGAATCTTCTATAGTATCCAACTAGACCCATGAAGGATCTGACTTCTGTCACATTCTTGGGTGCTGGCCATCCTCTAATGGCCTCTATCTTTTCAGGATCTGCCACTATCCCTTCTTTGGATATGATATGCCCCAAATAATGAATTTGGTTATGATAAAATGAGCACTTGCTCAATTTGGCATACAATTGGTGTTCTCTCAACCCTTGCAACACCATCCTCAAGTGATGCTCATGTTCTTCTTCTGTCTTGGAATATACAAGGATTTCATCCAAAAAGACAATGTCAAACTTGACTAAGTACTCTTGGAAAACACCATTCATCAAACACATGAAGACAACTGGTGCATTTGATGACCCAAATGGAACCACTATAAACTCATAGTGACCATACCTTGTTCGGAAGGTAGTCTTGCTGATGTCTTCATCTTTAATCCTTACCTGATGGTATCCTGACCTGAGATCGATCTTTGAAAATATCCTTGCATCCTTCAATTGGTCGAAGATATCATCAATCCTTTGCAAAGGATACTTGTTCTTGTAAATCCTAACCTTGTAAAATACCTACTACAAACAGATATTCAGTAAAGGCACATAAAAGATACAATGGCAAATACAAACATTACACAAAGATTTTTCCCCTGGAAACCCAAATCGACAAAACCAACATATTCTATATTATTCATCATGTTACAATGTTTACAATACAAAATACATATAGGAGCCAACGACATCCAAAAACCTAACCCAATGACCTGGATTAGTCCAAAACCCTAATTCCTTAACCAGATATAGAAAACTATCGACAAAGAAACCATGTGCCGAAAAAACACCTAAATATAATGTGGTCCCGATGCAAAAATAACACATACCCAACCTTCTCCCATTTGTTATTTTCTTTGCATACAGGGGGTTACAGGGTTACATAGTCAACAATCCAACGCAACAATGCCCATGGATCCTCTACACCAAGAGAACTTCTCAGTGCTCACAGATTTTGTTAATGAGTCTACAAAATTCTTCAAAGTGTCCACCTTCATCAGTGATACTTTATTTTCTTCAATCATGTCTCTCACAAAGTGATATTGAACATCAATGTGTTTTGTCTTTGAATGATAAGCAAGGTTCTTCGCCAAAAAAATTGCACTCTAACTGTCACACTCTATCCTTACATCTTGTTGTACCAATCCAATACCTGAACACAATCTTTGTAACCATATTGCTTCCTTACTTGCATGAGTGGCTGCCATGTATTCAACTTTTGTATTTGAAAGTGCCACTACAACCTGTCTTTTTCTCATCCAACTTATTGCTCCTCCAAACAGGTTAAACACGTACTCGCTTGTAGATCTCCTACGATCCAAATCTCCAACCTGGTCTGCATCCACAAAGCTATGTATATCCACCACTCTGTCCAATCCCGGTCTTCCTTCGTAGCACAATCCATAGCTAGCAGTGCCACGCAAATACCTGAAAACCCTTTTTACTACTATCCAATGCTCCTTCCCTGGTTTTGACATATACCTGCTTGAAATTCCCACTGCATGTGAAATTTCCGGTCTAGTACAAACCATTGCATACATAAAATTGTCAACTGCACTCGCATATGGAACATGAGACATGTCCTCCTTTTCTTCACATGTCTTGGGACACTCATCCGTAAATAACTTTACACCAACAGGAATAGGAACCTTGACCAGTTTATATTCCTGCATATTAAACCTCTGCAATATTGTCTCAACATATTTTCTTTGATTTAACCAGAGTTTCCTCCTTTTCTAATCTCTTTTAATTTCCATGCCCAAAATGAAATTTGAAGCACCGAGATCCTTCATGTCAAATTTAGAGGACAACTGAGTTTTCACATCCTAGATAATATCCTTGGTGTTTCCTATCAACATCATGTCATCCACATATAAGACCAAATAAATCAAACGATCACCAATTAGTTTAAAATACACACAATGATCTTCTTTGCTTCTTGTGAAGCCAAGTACCAGCATATAAGTATCAAATTTTTGATACCACATTCTTGGTGATTGTTTTAAACCATACAGGGACTTTTTCAGCTTGCATACCATCTCCTTCTTTCCCTTCACAACATAACCTTCTGGTTGCTTCATATAGATTTCTTCTTCCAGATCCCCATGTAGGAATGCTGACATCACATCCATTTGTTATATTTCAAAATCAAATGTAGCGTCAACAGATAACAAAAATCTTATGGAGGTTAACTTGGCAACATGAGAAAAAATCTCACCAAAATCAATTCCCTCAACCTGGGAATAACCCTTCGCTACTAACCGAGCTTTGTATTTCTCCACTTTTCCTTTTGCATTCAACTTATTTTTAAATACCCATTTTCTGCCAATGGGATTTCTTCCAGTTGGAAACTCCACTAGATCCCAAACCTCATTCTTATCCAAAGATGTCATTTCTTCATGCATGGCCCTTTTCTAGATATTTCCATCCTCTGAATCCACTGCCTCCCTAACAGTTCTAGGATCATCATCAGTACTAGACAAATAAAAATTTGAACGAAAATCAGATGGACTATACCTTTCCGGTAGCCTTATTTCTTGATCCGATCTCCTCAATACTGGAGTATGAGGATATTCTTCTTCTAATTTATGTTCTTCTATAGAGTCTGATTCATCATCCTTTAAATCAAACTCTATCTTCTCTGGTTCTTCCTTACTTGGTAGGGCTTCATGTTTAAAAACATCCTTCATTTCTCTAAATACCACATCTCAACTATACACTTCCTTCTTAGTTTTTGGGTTCCAAAGCTTATAACCTTTGAGACCATCTTTATATCCAATAAAGATACACTTTTCAGCCTTCTTATCCAGCTTAATCCTGTTTTCCTTTGGAACATGAACATATGCATCGCAGCCAAAAACCTTGAGATGTGTGAGAGAAGGTTCCTTATCAGTCCATACCTCTTGTGGAGTCTTGTCGTTCAACGTTGATGAGGGTGATCTGTTGACCAGGTAACATGCAGTACCCACTGCCTCTACCCAGAATTCTTTCCCTAACTCGACACCACTGAGCATGCACCTTGCTTTTTCCATTATCATCTTGTTCATCCTTTCTGCAACTCCATTCTGCTGAGGTTTATATGGAGTAGTCTTCTGCCTTGCTATACTGCACTTCTTACAGAATTATTCAAATTCATTTCCATAGAACTCTTTGCCATTATCTGTCCTCAACACCTTAATTCTTTTCTCTATTTGATTCTCAACAAGAGCCTTAAACTCTTTAAACCTATCAAAGACTTCAGATTTCTTCTTGAGGAAATATATCCAAGTCTTCCTCAAGAAGTCATCTATAAATGAGACATAGTACACAAATTTTCCCAATGATGGGACCGACACAGGTCCAAAAACATCACTATGAACTAGCTGTAAGATTCCTTCTACCCTCATTACACCAGAGGGGAATCTTACCCGATTTTGCTTCCCATATAGACAATGTTCACAGAAATACAAATCTAGAGAGCAGTTAGACATACCTTCAACCATAACTTTACCGTGTAGTAGTCGAAGACCCTTCTCTCTGATATGCCCCAGTATTTGATGCCACAACATAGCCTTTTCTCTAGAGACTATAGGAGTTCTTTCTTCTTCAACTCCAATATCAGGAACAATGGAACTATTACACCCATCACTAATAGTGCTTCCTTGTAGCTTATACAGAGTTCCAGACCGAAATCCCCTCAACAACACCATTGCTCCTCGAACCATCCTGTAGGTTTCCTTTTCAAATATTGTTTTTACCCCTGCATCGTCCATTTTGCTTACAAAAATCAAATTTTTGGCCAAACCTGGGATGTGGAAAACACCAGGCAGTGTTCTAATCCTTCCATCTATGAGCCTCAACTTGACTCTTCCTCTTCCTATGATTCTGGTTGTCGAATCATTACCTAAGAAAATATTACCTCCATCATACCTTTCATATTTGCGGAACCACTCCCTGTGGGGAGTCATATGAAATGATGCACCTGAGTCAACCAACCATGCCTCATGATCTGCATGTGTGCTTGAAGAGGCCAAGTACACATCTCCTCCTTCTTCCTTGGAGGTCTTTTCTTCTGTAGAAAAATATTCTCCAGATCCCTTATTTTTCTCAACTTGGGATCTACACTACTTCTTATAGTGCCCTTCTTTTCCACATCTCCAACATACCCTTACAAACTTTCCGAGAGATTTAGATCTACCCTTAGACTTAGATCTCCCACTTGAGAAATTAGATCTATTTCTTTCCTGGGAACGTCCTCTTGCAAATAATGTGTCTGTGCTATGTCCTTCCATATTCTTTTGTCCCATCTCCTCCGACAACAAGGATGAGACCATTTCTTCAAACTTCAAGGAATTTGTATTACTATCTATGGCCACAACCAGACTATCCCACGAGTCTGGTAAAGAACACAACAAACTGATACATTTATCTTCATCTAAAATTTTAATCTCAACAGATACTAACTGAATTACCACAGTATTGAAGGCGTTCAAATGCTCTGCCACCAAGTCTCCATCTCTCATCCTCAGGTTATACAACTTTTTCTCAGGAATAGTTTATTTACCAGGGACTTAGACTAATACAACTTCCCCAACTTTTCCCATAAATCCTTGGCTGTAGCTTCCTCTGACACATTCAGTAATACTGAATCAGAGAGACACAGTCGGATTGTTCTCTTTGCCTTCCGATCCAACTTTTTCCAGTCATCTGCAAAAGTTCCTGTAGGTGCAGTACCTGGATCTACCACGATCCACTGATCTCTATTCACCAATAGATATTCCATCTTGAGATTCCACAACTCAAAACGTTTCCCATTAAACTTCTTGATCTCCATATTCGAATTGCTTGCCATTTCTTTCCACCTGAAAAAGAAATATCATAGATCTCCCACTGTAACAAGGCTTATCACAGTCCCAAGCCAAACCCTTGACCATAAAGGCATCCCCTTGAAGCCAATAAATCTCTGATACCAAATGTAAATTCTAACCTTGTACAATATCTACTGCAAACATATATTCAATAAAGGAACATAAAATATACAATGGAAAATACAAACATTACACAGAGTTTTTTCCCCTGGAAACCCAAAATGGGAAAACCAACATATTCTATATTATTCATCATGTTACAATGTTTACAATACAAAATGCATATAGGAGCCAACGACATCCAATACCCTAACCCAATGACCTGGATTAGTCCAAAACCCTATTTCCTTAACTGAAGATATAAAACCATCGGTAAAGAAACCATGTGCCGAAAAACCACCTAAATATAATGTGGTCCCGAAAAATGCTATCCCGATGCAAAGAATATAACACATACCCAACAGTTCTTCACAGTTACTTTATTTAACTGTCTGAAATCAATACACAATCTCAAGGTCCCATCTTTCTTCTTCACAAATAAAACCGGGGCACCCCAAGGTGACACACTTGGGCGTATGTATCCCTTCTTAAATATCTCTTCAAGTTGCATTTTCAACTCCTTTAGCTCTGGAGTACTCATTCTGTAGGGAGTCTTTGACACTAAAGCTTCTCCAGGCATCAAATTTATAGAGAAATCAATATCTTTCTTTGGGTGTAGTCATGGTATCTCCTTAAACACATCCTCAAACCCTTTTAGGACTGCTTTATCTTCTAGATTTGGAACTTTATCCTTAGGTGTTTCCTCCATATGAGCTTCAAACACTTGGCAACCCTTCCTATAACACTTCTTCAGCTGCATTGCTGATATTTCTCTGACAATAATTGCCTTAGGAATTCATTGAACGACTCTTGAGTTTCCTTCCTTGTCTAGGCAAGTGAATGCCTTGTTATGACAATCTAAGATGGCATGGTGTTGGTCCAACCAATCTATACCAATTAGACAATCATATGAACCCAAAGGAAAGATGTTCAAATCTTCCTTGGTATTCATCCCATTCATGACCAATGGACATGACTTAACCAACTCAACAACCTTTCTCTTGGCTCTTGTAGCTAGTTGCACCAACCAATATTTCTCATGCTTACATCTTGGCAATTGCAATCTTTCCACTACCTTAGGATCTATGTAGCTATGACTAGCCCCTAAATCAATTAAAATAGTAAAGGAATGGTTATTGATCATACCTTCTGCTTCAATCATGTTTGATTGAAACTCTTCTTGCTTGTTGTCTAGGGCCGCATATATCCTTGGCACACTTCTTCCCATGTTCTCCATTGTTTCTGCTTGCTGGACATTGTGGACAACTCTCACTTTTTCATCCTTGTGAGGACAATCCCTGTACTTATTGTTGGTTAATATTTTATCTACTCCGATCTTAATTTATGGTCATAGCTGACCCAAGGTTAGGTTTGAACAAGCTTCTAACAAAAACCCTCTAAAACTATCGCCCCCCGTGGTAAACCAGAAGGAAACACAGTACACATGGTGCACTGCGTAGTCTCACCCGATATAGTCTTATGGGTGGCTGCAATGCTCAGATGCTTGCAACCTGGGAATGAATGGGGATCTGCGATGAACCTCGATGCCCTTTTATCATTCACTATTTCATACATATAGATTCATTACACTATCATTCTTACTCATGCATGTAAAATATCAGAGCTAACTAATTCCTTCATTCATTTATGTAACATCTAATCATCAACACCAGAGAAACTACATAACATTCAGTCACACAACGCAGGTCTATCGTGGTTCACCCCTCCTGGGCTATGTCCACAAATATTTGGCTATTCTTCTCTTTTATTATATTTGATTCCACCTATAGCGCCACGTGCATTACAACTGTTCTTCCTAACAGGTCAAGATATTACAATGAGGCAGACTAGATCACACCAGGCTCCTCAGCCTACGATGTAACCCTCAAGATCTACCTTCATCCATATCCCCATCTCAACAACTTACAACATTAGGTTGGACTTACAATCACATTAAGCAATAAAAACTACTAACAATGGTTGAACACGCTAGACTTCAACCTGCTCCGAACCAACCTAACCAACCCCCCCCTTACCTAGAACTCCTAGGTATCTATTTATACATATCTCCATCTTACCAATCTTACTGAAACCCTATCCCTATCTTGGTCGGGTATTCTTTCATGCATGCCTGTTGGCCCTTGACCAAGTTTTGAGGATCCTTGGTCATGTTTGACCTATTTTTGGGACTTCGAAAGGCTGTCGAAGGCAGAGTGCAAGTCAAAGCGGAGATCACGGGATATTGACCCCTTTTTAGGGCCTTTTTGGGTTTCAGGCTTATGTAATGAGTATGGGGATGTCGGCCCATGGGTTTACCCATGCTTAGGCCTATTTTGTAATGTATAAATAGAAGTATAGGTGATGTAAGAAGTGGTGACTAGTCAGTTTCCAGTGTGCTAAGTGCTAAGCGGTAATTTCTTTGTGCATACTGTGTGATGCTTGCAGAGCTAAGTGCAAGTGATTGTAAGAGACTGTGGAAGGCTTTGTGCTATAACTCAAGGAAGGAGGATCAAGTGAGGTGCGTAGATCTCCTGTCCTCTACGGAGTTGACTTGGAGTCTTTGTGCATGTAAGAATATTGAAAGAAGCTAATAAAGAAGATGAAGAGTTGGTGGACGTATCCCCAGGGAGGGGGTGAACCACGTATATCCGGTGTTGTGAATGCTTTGTGCTTCTTGGTTGTTCTTTGGTTTATGTGATTCAATGCTTAGTGTGATGTTATACAATAGATGAATTTGATATGATAACTTAGTGCTGAATAATGTGAATGGATGCTATATCTAATATCTGTTGGTATGCTTAGTGCCTGAGTCTATTGAATCTATGTGAATACTACGCTGATCTGTTGTTAGGGTTTAGCTGCGCTGTAAACTAAGAATGAATATTGATGAATCATAATTTCTAAGTGCTCTGTTAAGGTGTTACAATCACAGATCTGTGTCCCAACTAAGGTTGTAGGCACTGGAGTCCTGCAACCACCCCTGCCTCTACCTCGGGTGATACTTCATCTGCTTCACAGGTGTTTTCGAAAGGGCCAACAATTAGGGTTTTGTTGTTGCATTGTTGTAGTGTTGAACCTTGGGTTCTCCCCTGTGCCAACAAATGGTTCCATTGTCGGGACCTGAAACTGTGATTGATGGGAACTAAGGAAGAAGAAGCTCTATGCAAAGATCTGACCTGAAACTGTTATTGCTAGGAACTAAGGAAGAAGAAGCTCTATGCGAAGATCTGACCTGAAACTATGAAAGCTTCGTGCATAGATCTGTTTCCCTAGGGCGCAATACTCTACTTGGATTGTGAAGCTCTGTGCTAAAAAGAGAAGTCCGATCTGAAGAAAAGAGGTAAGATATTGAATCTTTGTGCTCTGAGAAAGGTAAGAATAGTGAAATTTTTTGATTGAAAGGGTAAGATACGTGGAAATTTTTGTTTCAAAAATATGGATCTAGGTATGTTTGATAAATTTTGTCCTAGCCTGAAAACTAGGGCACAACCAGAAGAAAGAAGATTTGATATGACTAGATCTGAGAAGAATAGTGAAAGATATGTTATTCCTATGTATAGAAAGAATGTTTGGACTAACAAATGGATGCAGGATCCTAGAAAGAATTTTTTGCAGGTTAGCTACCATGATCCTAGTGCAAAGTACAGGAAAGAATGGGGATCATTTACGAGAAAGAGAGGATTAACTCTTTGTTACAGTTGCAGAAGACCGAGACATCTTGCTAAGGAATGCCCTGGTAGAAGACCCAGTTGTATTTGTTGTAAATCTATGGATCATGAAGTTCTAGATTTCCCTAGAATGATTGCTAAGGTTGAAAGAATGAATGTGAGACAAGAAAACCCAAAGGAAGGTCAAGAAATTGAGACCATGGTAGAACCCCAGAAATAATCAGAGACTGTACTATTGCAAATGAAAGAAACCATTAATGATCACAGAGATATCAACTTATCATAGATATTCAAAGAAAAAGAATGCATAGGAGCAAGAATAAGAGACTTTGACATTGACTGCATTCTGGATGAGAAAACATAGGTGAATATCATGACAGAAAGAACTTGGGAAATTTTAGGGAAGCTTGCTGCGATTCCTTCACTGGGAGGAATAGGATTGTGTAGAGGAAAACTGATAACCCTATGTGGAAGACTTACCCAGATATATAAGAGTGCCCGTGGAACCTTGACAAAAGAAGATTCTGAGGTTGTTAAATTTATTGAGAACAACGCCCCATTTGCTATGTTACTAGGAAACTCTTGGATTGAAAAGGTTCAAGCCAGAAGAAAAGAAAAGGAAGTCTTAGAGCAGAAGAAGCAAGAGTTAAAAGATTTCATGACTAGAAGGATCACACATTTGATTGAAGAATAAGAGAATAGGTCGAAGTTACTTAGAAACAGAAACTTGGATGTCAAAGTTGAAAGGACACATGAGGACTTGAGACACCTATCTGTATAGGAGAGTAAAGCACCTACACCAGACAAAGAATAAGTATTTCCCTTGAACCCTAGTAAAGACCATCAATAACGTGAAGTTACTATGCCAAGAGAATATCATAATCAGAATGGAAAGAGGAATACCGAGACGAAGATCAATGGGAAGAAGGATAGTAAGCTCAGTAAGAAGAAAGAAAAGATAGAAAAGTTACAAAAAGTTCCAGAAGGAACTACGTAGAAGGAAGGATTCTAGTATCTGAACTTCGTCAGGATACTAGTACAACACAGCATGGCACTTCACCATGGCAAAGTAATATGACCGTTGGACGCATTATAATGGTTAGCCCAAATGGTTAGAACAACATTTATGGCCAGGAAACTCTCCATCATACTGTTGGGATCGCGCCATAACAGACATAACTGCATTGATGAAGGCTTCTCCTCCGTTGGAAAGATCCGTTACCTAGTTGTCTACATATTCCATCGAGCCTTGCACCGAGAACACTTTTTCTACCTGTGATCATATGAGCTCACAGATTAGTTGATTTCATGCAGTGATCATCGAGCTATCGCTATCCATCCCATTTCATTGAGTAGTTTCTCTTCAACTTGAGATAGTGAGCCACGAGTGTGTATTTCCAAAGAACTTAGTGCAGTCGAAGAGTCTGTGAAGGAGATACTCATCGACCTCATGAATGAAAAGGTAATGTCTGTGGGCGTACAAGCTTCATTGATGAGGGGAGTGAAAGCGTCCCCGTTGGCTGCTCCCGGATTCAGACCATCCCGAGCTGTGACTGAGAAAAGAACCAAGCATAGAGATGACTTGGCGAATGCGAAGTTATTACCATCCAACCTACCAGAGTACATCCCACCCCTAGTCGGTGTAGTGAATCATGATAGTATCCCGAGGGACTTCGACTACTTCGTCATCACTGCATACCTCCCAAAGGGGATACATGCAGTCAAACCACAACTAGAGAGGATTCCAACCTTGAAGATTAATGAATATAACCTAAGAGACCGTAAGAGATATGGCATGCTCACACCTCACAGATATCTGACCAAGACAAAGGGAAAGAAGATGAATATCATCCCTCAGCTGTGGACCATGAACCTCGCGCAGTCCACCCTTTTGAATGTAATGAATATTCCACATTTTGGAAGGCACCAAGAGGTTAACACATGCGTTAATCTCCTGCTGTCATGCTTCCACGGTGGCTATCTCTGGTTGGACAGACGCATCACCGTCGATCCGATGCTGATCCATAGGATCACTAGACTAAGCATGTAGGGAGAAGAACCACAAGACTTCTACCTAGGAAAAGTTGCAAACTACGCCTTGGCACAGACGATTAAAGAAACATACGATGATGTTGAGAAAGGGATGTGAGGCTACAAGGTAGCCTCCATCTATAATGGTGCAGTGCGCCTAGTATGCCAATTAATTGTAGGAAAGATAGTAAGAAAGAGCAGACCCATGCAGGCTAAAGGGTTTGTCGTTGACCTCGCTGGGAAATGCGTGGAAGGCCTACATATGAACTGGGAGAAGTACCTAGTTAACCAACTCGAACTGGATTTCGATGAAGCTCAGGATCAGGGCTATGAGTTTCACTTCAGATGGCTCATGATCATCATCGTGTTTACTACTTGGGAGATGCCGAAAGGTGTGAGCTTCCCTAACATCGATCCATTCGATCCGCTTGCTGTGAATTTCACCATGCTCTGGTATTTGAGTGATATTGGAAAGTAGTGGAAGTCAAATGCAACATTTCATACCTACTACCTGTAGCTTAGGAGAGCTATTGAGTCCTTCCCTCGTATGACGCTGAACACCTTGGACATATTCAGGCTGCTTATGAAGTTCCACACAGATAGGAATTTTATTTATATTAATGCACGCACCGATGAAAGTAGAGAAGAACTTAAATACTACTAGAATCTCACTACAGAGGACCTGGAAGAAATCATTAAATATTGGCCTGCAGAACTCCTTATCTGTTACCCATGATTTTGGTCAATCTTGATGGTGTATTGATGATGGTGTACTCAGGCTCCTCATAAGAACTTTCTCCTAAGAAAAGTGACATTCTGCCGGCAGTGAAATCTTCTCTCTGATGCATGGTTTCTCCGGGTATAATCAAATCAACATTGTTCTTGAGGATCAACATAAAACTGCTTTTATTTGTCCTTGGGGCACTTTTGCCTATCGGAAAATCCCTTTCGGTCTCAAGAACACTGGCGCCACTTTTCAATGCGCTATGTCTTATGCTTTCCATGATATCAAGCACATCGTGCAACCATATCTGGATGATTTACCCTCTCACTCAATGTGCCGAGTCGATCATCCAACCCACCTTCGAGCCATTTTCGTCCGCTGTTGGTTTTACCGTATACGTTTGAATCCTCATAAGTGTGTTTTCTGGGTGGAATCCGACCGACTTCTAGGTTTTATTGTTTCACATCAAGGGATTAGGGTGGATCCTTTAAAGGTTGAGGCAATCCTTAATCTCCCTCCTCCTTCTACACTTCGCCAGTTACAAAGTTTGCAGGGGAAGGCAAATTTTCTTCGTCGTTTTATTCCAAATTATGCTGAGATAACTTGTGGATTTACACAGCTCCTAAAAAAGGGGTATGAGTTTGTATGGGATACCATCACCAACAACTCTTTCGAAGCCTTGAAATTGTCCCTAACACGTGCTCCGCTTTTCTTTCCCCCCGATTACAGTCGCGATTATTTCCTCTACTTTATTGCCTCAGATTACACCATTGGTATGGTTCTCATCCAAGAGGATGATGTTAACGAAGAAAATGTTATCTACTACTTGATTCGAAGTCTAACGCCTACCGAAATCAAGTATTTACATGTCGAAAAACTGGCCTTGGCATCCATCCAAGCTGCCCAACGTTTCCGGCACTATATCCTCTCGCGCAAGACTGCAATGATTTCTAACTGCAACCCTATGCAACACATTCTCACCCGTAAATTGCTAGGGGGAAAATACTCTAAATGGATTGTGATACTCCAGGAGTTTGACTTGGAATTCGAACGCGCGAAGTCCAAGAAGTCCTTAGTGTTTTCTGAGTTGATATGTGACTTTCCCTATTCCGCAATGGGAAATGAAGCAGCTGATTCATTACCCGATGAATCCATTTTCCTCATCAGCTCTGATGATCTTTGGTATGGTGATATCATCAGATATATCCAAACCTAGACTTTCCAACCAACTTTGTCTAGTACTGACCGATGTTGAATATGCTATCAAGCCCGTCAATATATTATACTCGGGGATACCCTTTATCGTCGAGGGATTGACTCTGTCTTTTGACGCTGCCTAACGTTCGACAAAGCCGAGAGAGCTCTGAATGACTGTCATTCTAGAGACTGTGGTGGTCATATGTCTGGGTATGCTACTGCCCAGAAGATCCTATGAGCAGGGTATTTTTGGCCTTCTTTATTTAATGACTACATAATCGCCGTTAAAAAATGCCATGCTTGCCAGACCTATATTCAGAAGATACGGTCGCATCTCGCTCCTCTTCACCCTGTGGTCTCCATTGGTCCCTTTGCGAAATGGGGCATCAATTTCATGACATGTCACCCTCACTCGGCCAGGGGGCATGGATACATTATTGTAGTCATAGATTACTTTACGAAATGGGCCGAGGCGATGCCGACATTTGACAACACTGGAAAGACCACAGCATTATTCATTTTTAATCACATCATAGCTCGTTTTGGTGTCCCCTAGGCTATCGTCACCAATCACGGTAGCCACTTTATAAACTTCATGATGTTCGAACTAACTGAAAAGTTGGGTCTTCACCATGAAAACTCCATGCCCTATTACCCACAAGCCAACGTCCAAGCCGAAGCAATTAACAAAGTTCTCATAACTATGCTCCGATGAATGATAGGGATTCACAAAACAAGTTGGCACACAATGTTGTTTTTGGCATTGTGGGCTTACCGGACATCCGTCAAGTCTGCTACTGGGTTTACACCTTTTCGGTTAGTCTATGGTTTGGAATCCATTCTCCCGATTGAATGCGAGATACCCTATTTAAAACTAGCTGTTGAACTCCTACCAAACACTTCTGCTGAGGAAGAACGTCTATTGTATCTTATGCGATTAGTCTGATAACATTATCCTTGCTCACCCTGTAGAGCTGTCTGATCTGGACCTCATTGGAAACCTGATGGTTACTCATAAAGAGTATGGTGCCCCAAGCAGTAGCAGGAAGAAAAAGAAGCAAGATGTGCAGGAAATACACAACACATCAGAAGAGACCGCATTTGATTCACCTAGTGGAGGAGGTGATGGCGAAGTGAACAAGGAGGAAAAAGAACAAGAAGAATATAAGTAAGGTGAAGTAACACCATCACATAACCTCCCTGATGACACTGATCCATATAAGAAAATGAAGGTTTACCCCACAAAACCTTCATCATGGAAGAAGTCCAAAGCCAATATGCCAAACATGAAGAATGTACTCATGGTCAACAACTTCGACTTCATTATTTCAGCTATAGGAGATGCCTCAGAAGATATTTTGCAAAGAAATGAAGAAAAACAAGAAGCCATGTATGATATAATTGAAGCAGAACTAAGAGGTGTACAACAAGCCCTTTATTCGAGCCACGCAGTGTCCACTGTGCCCCCACCCTTAGAAGAACCAGAGTTGGGAGATTAGCCTGCTCAACTCCGCAGACTAGCTGATGCGACTGAAGCTCGCTTTCATCAAGCATAAGCTGAGAAAGAATAGATCACAACGGCCCTGAAACAAGCACATGAGGAAGTTATAGAGCAACGCAAGATTGTGCAACAGGATAAGGATGATCTTCAAGCAAAATTCGAAGAGGAAAGAGCGCATATCCAGCAGGAGAAAGAAAATCTGCTCGCTGAGTAGGTCAGAGTAAAAGAAGCAGTCAACATAGCACTTTTCTCTGTGACATGCTTGGAGTAGAAGGAGGAAGAACTTGTAGAGCACCAAGTAGCACAGCTCGCAGAAACCATCCAGTAGGTTCAGTAGAGAATCACATATATGGAGCTAAGAACAGTGCCCAATACTCTGCAGGATGTTTGAGATCAAAGAGAAGTGACTGATCGAGGCACAGTTGAAATAATCAAGGGCCTCACCATGGAATGTAAACAATCGAGTGATCACAGTGCCCAAACTTATGAGCGACTCACTGAGGATCTTGAATTGAATGCACTGGAGTCACAGCTCTGGGAAGCAAAGAAACAAGCAAAAACATTACAGGCACAGTTGAAGCCCCTTGTCAGCCATTGAGAGGATGAAGCGATCCCAAGAATAGCATAGTGCTCAAAAACAGGTCCACACCATTCAGAGAAGAGTCATGGAAGTGACTCAGAGGCTTCAACCAATCCAGGACGAGGCTTGCCAACTATTCACAGAGATCAAAGGCAGAGGAGCATAACTGGAGCAAGTCCTCACTGCAACTGAACAACGCTTAGAGGGACCTGTCAACGAAGCAATACTCCAAGAGTTCGCTGAGTAGGAGGCTGTGGCAGAACAACAGGTCAAAGCCTCTCGAGCCAAGATCGAGGCTTTTGAGGTAGAGCTACCCAGATTAGAGTGACTCGGGATGAGTCACAGGTGAGTGTTGGTGGCCTCTTTGACCTTGACCAAGTTTTCAGGATCATTGGTCATGTTTGACCTATTTTTGGGACTTCGACAGGCTGTCGAAGGAAAAGCTCAATTTGAAGTGGAGATTGCGAGATCTCGACCCCTTTTTAGGGCATTTTTGGGTTTCGGGCTTATGTAATGGGTATGGGGATGTCGACCCATGGGTTTACCTATGCTTAGGCCTATTTGTAATGTATAAATAGAATTCTAGGTGATGTAAGAAGTGGTGACTAGTCAGTTTCCAGTGTGCTAAGTGCTAAGCGGTAATTGCTTTGTGCATACTGTGTGAGGCTTGCAGAGCTAAGTGAAAGTGATTGTAAGAGACTGTGGAAGGCTTTATATTATAACTCAAGGAAGGAGGATCAAGAGAGGTGCGCAGATCTCCTGTCCTCTACGGAGTTGACTTGGAGGCTTTGTGCATTTAAGAAGATTGAAAGAATATAATAAAGAAGACAAAGAGTTGGTGGACGTAGCCCCACGGAGGGGGTGAACCACATATATCCGGTGTTGTGAATTCTTTGTGCTTTTCAGTTGTTCTTTGGTTTATGTGATTCAATTCTCAGTGTGATGTTAGATGATTGATGAATCTGATATGATAGCTTAGTGATAAATAATGTGAATGAATGCTAGATCTGATCTCTGTTGGTATGCTTAGTGGCTGAGTCTATTGAATCTATGTGAATACTGCACTGATATGTTGTTAGGGTTTAGTTGTGCTGTAAACTAAGACTGAATATTAATGAATCATAATTGCTATGTGCTCTATTAAGGTGTTACAATAACGGATCTGTGTCTTAGCTAAGGTTGCAGACAATGGAGTCCTGCAACCACCCCTGCCTCTACCTCGAGTGAGACTTCATCTACTTCGTAGGTGTTGCTGAAAGGGATGGTAGTTAGGATTTTGTTGGTGTGCTATTGTAGCGCTGAACCTTGGGTCTGTTGCTATGCCAAAAATTCCTCACATGCATTCCTCTCCTGCATGTGCATCTTTTTACACATGCTGATCCTTCTACATGCACATTCACCTCCCACGTCGTGCCTTTAATTACAAGATGGTCTGCGCCCAACACTTATGATCTCCTTTACAACCCCAAAATTGCATCGTTTTCTACCTTGGCCTTTTCCAACCTACCTCAACCATCTTGGGATCTCTAAAAGCTGGCTTTCCCTGAGGATTATTTCTGAAGAGTGGAGGCTTGCTCCCTTTCTTCCTCAGATCTTTGCTAAAATTTTTCTTTTCCTCCCAAGCCTTCTTGAATGTAGGCTTTCCTTTTTGCTGATCATACAAGCACTTAGCTCTTCTTATGGTTTCTTCCAAAGTTTTAGGATCATCATACTGAATCTTGTCACTGATGAGGGATGGTAGTCCACTCAAATATATCTGGATCTTAACTATCTCATATTTTATGAAGGAGACATACTTCAATAGTTCCAGGAATATCCTTTCATACTCATCAATGGTCATACTGCCCAACATGAGTTCCTTTTTTATCATAATACCTCTTGGTCAGGGATTTCTTCTCTACATGCCTCTTGAATTCCTTCCAAGTCACATTTTTCTCTCCGAGGTGTTGTACTTACACAAGATGATCCCACCACATGGATGCCTTTTCTTTTAGCCGATAGATGGAAATTATTCCCTCTGCATGAAAACAATAGTTATGCAATTGGAAGTACCTCCTCATGCCTAACAACCATGTCTCATCATCTTCATCCTTCTTGTGCTCTCCATCAAAAGTAGGAGGTTTTATCTTGTTCATTTCTCCCTTCAACTCATCCACCCCAAACCTCCTATGCTTCCTAACAGGGGATGGACTTGAGCTACTATGTGCTCTCCTATGGGAATGATTTTGGGAGTGATGGTGATGTCTTCTACCACTCCTTGATCTTTGTTTTTCCTCAGTGGTCTTGTGGCTTCCTGATTTGATGGAGCCACTCTCCTTATCTAATTTCTTCTCAATTCTGTCTAGGATTTTCATTAACTTCATGTTGAAGTCTTCCTGCTTCTCTTTGGAATTCATAAGCCTTTCATTATCAACTTTGTGGCTCTGGAAATATGTCTGCAATTTTCTGATGGTCTCCACTAGATTGATGTCCTCATCCTTTCCTTCTCCATGTCCATTGGAATTCGTTCCTTCAATTCCTAGATGGACATTCATTCCTCTAACTTCAACTTCCTGACTGTAAGCCTCTTGTGCATCCTCATCTCTCTATACTCCAGGAAGATTCTATTCTGTTTTGGAAGGAAAAAACTCTGCAAAAGTGTGTAGCCAACAAAACTCTTGTCAGGCTAACTTTCTGAACAAAACCATGCAAACATGTACAATTCTGGTTTATAAATGATCATAATTCCTTCTGCTGATTTTATGAGAAATTTCACTATCCATAGACAATTTCTGGGTCAACAACTATCCTCTACTGTTCCATACCTTTCCAATGACTGCAACCTTTGTCAATCCAAACTTTTGAGCAGGAATTTATGACTATTTGAGAAATGGCACTTCCTGGAAGGTGATATATGATCAACTGTTCTTAATTCTCAGAGCTGAATTGGCCCTTGGATCCTTGATAGATACTCTATTTAGCTTCACATCCTTTTCCTTACTTCTTTGGATGCAAGTTTTTTCAATCAGGGACCTCACAAGATGCTTCTCTAATCCCTTCTTTGTTTCACACATAATTTTCAGGCACCAACCCCTTTTCTTTAGCCACCAAACATATGTGACCCGATGCTATTAGATAGGTGCTTATCTGGATCCTTGAGAGCTTTGGGCTCTAGAACTCCAGCTTCAGAAGCTCCTGTTGCTTCATGCCTCCCTTCTCCCGAATGTCGAGCCAATGAAACCTTGCACAATACATCTCCAGAGCTTCGAGGCTTTGCTACTTCAAGGCTTCGTAAAACTTACACCTTATTTTCCCCTGAATGCTTGGATTGACGAACTCCCAGAGTCTCATCAGCATCCACTTACCAGTGTGCCACCTGGAAAAGTTACAGAGTGGACATGTGGAAAACGTCTAGTGTGTCCACGTCGACCTTGGTGACATCAACCATCCATGTCACTCCAGAACTTTGAGCTCCAATGGATTCTCCTTCATCACATTACAAAACCCCCAGACCAATGAACTCCTGAACTTCAGAACCCTCTAGGGTCCACTTAGCTCTGTTGTCATCAATCCAGGTGGTGACGCATGATCCCACTATCGAGCAACACATGTTGGGTCACTATAGGTTCTAAGAGCCTGGGAAAAGTACAAAACTTGATGATACATGATGCCTAGAGGAGGTCCACATCACCCCCTGTGACATCATCATGCCACATCACTTAGGAACTTTGGGACTTTGGGACTTCTGAGGTCCGGCAGTCCTTCCAACAATTTGCCCCGAACACCTAGATTATCGAATTGTTTAACCTTCCGAGGCCCATGAAGTGCAGTTTTTGCCAATTGAAGTGGTGACACGTGGCCCCACCATCAAGTGATACATGTCAGGTTCCAATCAGTTCTAAGAGCCTGTCAAAAGAACATAAACGAGTGACACATGGTGAACCTAGGTAGGTCCACATCACCCCCCAAGTGACGTCACCACCATGTCACTTTGGCGCTTTGGGACTTCGGGGATCTCTTCCTACCGTGCAACCACAAACCATTTCTTCTAGAGTGCAGAAACTCTGAACCTTCTTAATCTTTGGACATGTATCCCTTGGAATAGATAGTCTGGATTGATTACAGATTTCAGGACTTTGAAAATCTTCTTCGCTTATAGTTTTAAAATGACCAGAGGGGCTAAGTCTGAAGGACTTTGATGCTTTTACTCCTCGCATCTTCTTTAGATCCAATAGATGTGAGGGGTCTGTCTATTCCCAAACTATTCCAATGACTCAAGTTTAATTTTGTGGCCCAATACCATGCCTACTGTGGTTTTTCGAACTGCTATTCCTCTTGAGCTTTTCAGTACCACCCAGGAGCTCTCTCAGCGCCCTCTTGGCACTTTGTATATCAATTTTGTCCTTTTCGACAACAATTCCTCTAGAATTTATTTTATAATCAATTGTGCATCCCGTCCAGGCTCAGTGTTGAAACCATGGCTCTGATACCAGTTTGTAACATCCCCCAGACTGCCCTCGCCGGGGATAATGCCACTTCAAACACACAGTCTCAAGCTCTGTTATAGGTAATTAAAATTGTCCATGCCCAAACATAGACCTACTAGGAAATGGTAGACATAGCTCTTTACAGAATAAATCACATATAAAATTAACATAAATAAACAAAGATAACATGAAAACATACATGCAACGAAACACATGATATTACTATAAGAATCAAATACATATACTAAAATACATCATTTAACCATTAAGAATGTAAATGATACTTATCTCTTAATTGTAGTGCACTGACTGCGTGCATACCTTCCAAGAACCTCCCAGCCTTAGACCAGTCTGCTCATCACTCTTAGGAGTTGGTCACCCCCGATCTGGGACTAAACTCCACCGGGCAAGGGATTCCTAGGCTAGGCAAGGACAACATGAAGTTGCACTAGTCTACATGAAGGATTTCCTCCAATGAGCCACTTATGCCCACCGATCACATAATCTCATTCCCCACATGCCTTTCCCACCCTAGAAGTATACATATTCACTGTCACACAATCTATCGGCTACTCCACCTCCCTTCCAGGGCTTCAACAACATGCCATACATGAATTATCAGAGCTCTGTAGCTGCTACTGGACTCCGTCCATGAGAAATCACTTCCCCAACAACTCTCTCACATGAAGAGAGTTTCTTAAAGGCCTGACAACCTGCTTCTTCAACCACAGGTTTGACAACCCACCTCTTCAAACCACAACAACAATTCGGGTAAGGCAAGGGAACAACTCAACAAATTAAAGAGGTTCACAATGGAGAAAATGACCCTAGATGCATGTTGGTTCATTTCGTGTGTGAACTACATAATGGATGACAATAATCCTAAGGATGAACTCGTGGGGAAACTGGTCAAATGAAACACAGGAAACCCGCAGGGTACAAGTTCAACAAGATATCAATTCAGGCTCATTACAGAGGCTCGTGATGGTCAGGGGTTCAACAACGATGTTCATATTTTTACTGCCTCCTTCTAGCTACATGTGTGAGTGGAAGGAATGGAAAAAGGATCCCCGAAATAATCAAAATCCCCACATATATTTGCATGTGCCTGAGATGACACACGGTGCTCATGAAGCGCGTTCCTCTCCAATTGGAAGTTGTTCCCCTTCCCTAAAGGAACTTAGGATAAATTCATATTTTCCTGATAACATCTAGAGTAATAATATATATTATTCTCTGGGATTTAAGATATTAAGCTTAGCCCCTTTTTTCTAGCCTATCAACCCCCCTCCCTTAGCCAGCCTAGTGGATCCTAGTCCCCCATACTCTTTCATCATGGTCGGTCTACACACAATGATTCTTTTATGTTAATGATTTGAATATTTACATATACAAAACATGTTCTTGGCGTTAACATCCTAGGTTCTCTGGACCCACTATCACATAAGCCTCCTAGCTTATCAATAATTGGCTCACCAACCTATGAAACATGTTTACAGATCATGATTAAAAATTAGGGGCTCGACCTTGGGGTATTACAGATAGTAACCGTTGATTAATTTTCCTTCTCTCGTCTCGACCCTTCATCGGTGGCATCCACAATATCGATGCTGAATAACCCACAACAAGGTACCTTCAACTTAGGTATTGCACCGTTTCCATATTTGATGGGTACTTTTGATTTTCCACCGCCTTCGAATGATGTTAATTTTATTTCAACTGTCCTTGACCAACCTAAGGCTGTGATATTCCAAATAGCTTCGTTTTGAATGACTTATTTAAATGATCTATGTACTTTACCTTCCCCATCAGCTTCAATTGAAGGGTTAGGGAATCCTGGCATGGATATGCCCCTATCCACAACAAAGGTTTTGTATAATATTGTTCAACAAACCTCGACCAACTTTGATCCAACCCTCCCTCAAGAGATAAATTCTGTTCTAGAGCCTATTTGGGCTCAAGATTCTCTTACTTCACACCATTGTTGGAATAGGGGCAGACCCAAGGTTCAACGCTTAACAACGCACCAAAAAAACCCCGACTACCATCCCTTTTAGCAACACCTGTGAAGAAGGTGAAGTCTCACCCGAGGTAGAAGCAGTGGGGGTTACAAGAAGCAAGTGTCTGTAGCTAGGCTGGGACATAGATCCGTGATAATAAAACTTCACAAGGTATTCTGTTAATGCTTAGGAAGTTACATACATTAGTTCATTGACCTTATTAACATCGCATAACATACCCAAGGATAGATCTAGCATAGTAACGACAACGATTATGCACTTCAAACACTTAGCACTTAGCATTGTGATTCAGATCTAGCATTTAACATAAGCAAATAATTTAAGGAGAACATACATATTCATTACACATTCTAATCGAAGAACTGAGCAAAAATAACATAGATAACATTGCACAAAGCAAACCATAAGACACCAGATATACGTGGTTCACCCCAGTGTGGGGCTACGTCCACCAACCGCTTCGCCTCTTTATTATTCACATGAATATTACATTCATTCGCTCCTATGCATTAAGCTACATATTCAAGCTTCACACCAGACATGAGATCTATGCACTGAGCACCGAATCCTCCTTCCAAAACTAGGTCAAATGCACATAGCCAGATCACAACAATTGCACCCTCTAGAAAATCATAGTCCCACACCTACAAGCCTTTGCACAAAGCAACTCGAACTACTTGCACTTAGCTAGATACTTTTACAATACAATCTTCTTTATTTATAATTTTACAAATCCTTACAATAAGGCCTAAACATGGGAAATCCCCATGGGCCGACATCCCATAAACCATTACAAAACCCCTAAAGAACCCCTTACTGGGTCCACATAGCCCACAAAATAAGTGATATCCATGATCTCATCTCCACCTGGGTGCTCCTTCTTCAACCAATGTGTCTAATTCCAAAAGTGGGTTGACTCTGACCAAGGTTTCCTCAAAACTTGGTCGAGGGCCAACAAACCCCCAACACTCACCTGTGAGTTGTCCCGAGTCACTCAGGTGCGGACAATGCTGCTTCGAAAGGATCGAGCTGCCTTGACTTGTTTCTTTTCCCGAGCCTTCTTCTCAACGAGCTCTTGGATTGTCTTCTCTGTAACAGGCCCTTCCAGGTGCTGTTTTACTGTTGCAACCACTTGATCCAATCACGAGCCCTATCCATCAATATCTTCGAACACCTTGGAGGATTCATCCTCCATAGGATGTATCTTTTGCGTCACTTCCATTACCCTACCCCAGAGGGAAGTGATCTGTTGCTATACTGCACACTACTCTTGGGATCTCTTCATTATTTTTATCGTAGTGAGTAGCTTCATCCACACTTGCATGGAAAATCCCTACTGTTGTGCCTCCTATAACTGCGCTTCCAGCTTCCTTAGCTCTGGATCCTCGGTGAGGAGTTCATATGTCTGTGCGCTTCTATCACTCAACTGTTTTCATTTTGAGGTGAGGGCTCTTATCCTTACTAGTGTGTTATTAGCGGTCTCCTCCCTCTGGTCATGCACCTCCTGCAGGGTTCTCAATACAGTTTGGGCCTCCAGTTCTGTTATCCTAGCCTGAAGCTGCTAGAGGGTCTTAGCGAGCTTCACTATTTGAGCTTCGACCTACTCTTTCCCTTCCTGTGCCAAGCCTGGAAAAACGTGACATGCTTTACTCACTGCTTCTTTGACCATGGCCCACTCCGTGAGAAACTGCTCCTTTTCTCTTTGTAGCTGGGATTTTTCCTCCTAGAGCTTCGCCTGAAGCTCTTCTTTCTCACTTTCTTGGGATGCTACATTGTCCTGCGCTGCTCGTAATTGTGCTAGGACTTCATCTTTCTCCTGTTTCAAGGCTTCTATAGCCTTCTCCTTCTCTTCCTAGACTCTCTGAAACCAGGCTTCTGTTGCATCCACCAGTCTTCTCAATCAGGTTGGTTCATCCCCCAATTCTGCAGTCTGTGATGAGGAAGGCGCAATGGGTACTGCATGGACCAAATGAATAACTTTATGTACTTCCTTCAATTCCTTCTCGATACTTCCATATAGCTCCTCCTGCTTCTCTCCATATCTCTGCAAGATATCCTCATAAGCGTCCTCCATAGCTCAGTGGACCAGACTACTGTCATCCTCAGTGAGAGTGGCCTCCAACTAGGACTTATTAGCACATGTCTTCTTCCTGGATGAAGGTTTCTTCGAAGAAACCTTCCTATTTCGTGGTTTTACTGTCCCAACAGGGGGATCCTCAAGTTTAGGGGTGGTAGCTTCGCCTCCTCCTTTCTCTTCTTCTTCCTCATCTCCTTCTCCTTGTCCTTCTGCTTCATCTCCTCCTCTTACTGGTGAGTCAGACCCATTATCTTCAGAAGCGTTTTCCTCCTCATCGCTCTCTATATCCTGGAATTCCTCCTACTTTTTATTCTTCTTCGTCCCACTAGACTATCCGACATGCTCGACTCAAGTAACTATGGGGCTTCCTATGGTGTGAGTGTCAGATAATTCTGCATCAATGACATGTTCAAGAAATTCCTCCAGCCACTACTTTGTAATCTTCTCCATATCAACATCCGTCAACTTGTTGTACGACTGCAATTCTTCTTGGTTCTCATCTCTATGCGTAGTGATGTTGATGAAATGAGGATCAACGTAGAACTTTGCTATTGGTCGGTACTGGTGCAGGGTGCACAATGTCATGCACATAAATGATTTGATGGAGACCTTTAACTGCTAGTAGTATGCATGAAACACGGCATTGGACTGCCACTACTTCGTCATGTCGTTGGTGTACCACAGGGTGAAAAACCAAGTGACTAATGACTCTGTAGGTTCGATCTGTGGGAAGGTGGCTCCTTCAGGTATTTTCCAAGTGACAAATGCGATCAAAATGATAAGCCAACGCTAATGGAATTCATATCCCAAATCCTGGGCTTCGCGACAATCCTTCTCTAGATCATTGACAAGGTAGTTCCCCTAGTTCATCTGCATTCCCTCCACAAATTTTCCTGCGAGGTCCACCATGAACCCGATGACCTGCGTGGGGTGGTTCTTCCTCACAAGCTTTCCAGCTAGGAGTTGGAAAGCAAGTCATATTGCACCATCCTATATAGAGGCTACCTTGTAACCTCGATTTCCTTTCTCTACTTCTTCATAATCTTTCTTGAGGCACTGCGCCAAGGAATGGTCCAAGGCCTTCCCTAGATAAAAATGATGAGGGTAAGGACCCTTCACACTTAATCCTGTGATCTGGTGGATCAACGTTGGATCCATAGTAATCCTTTTGTTGAGCCAAAAGTATCCACCATGATAGCATGACAAGAGGAGTTTAACGCAAGAATTAACCTCTTGGTGGCGGCCAAAATATAGGATCTTAATCACATTTAACATGGTGGACTGTGCCAACCCCTTAATCCATGGCTGTGAGATGAGGCGAGGCTTCTTTCTAGTTGTCTTCGTGAGATAGCGGTTGGGCGCCAACATGGCATGGTTCTTTTGGTCTCCTAAATTGAAGTCATTGTTATTTAATAGCAGGATCTATCCTAACTGACTCTCGACTATGCGTATTCCTTTTGGAATGTACACAGTGAACACAACGTACTCAAAATATCGGGGGACACTATCGCATTTCACAGTGCCAACCAAAGCTGGGATATACTCGGGTAGGATCGACGGGATCTACTTCGCATTAGCCAGGTCACCACGGTGCTTACTTTGCTTCTCAGTCACGGGGTTAACACTATTGGGTATGTGTTATATTCTTTGCATGTGTGTGTGGGCCCGTTAGATTCGACGCAACACCCTAATTTTTTTTTTGGGCGGTTTTTGCTATTTTTAGCGGTTTTCTAAATGAATCTCGGATTAAGGGATTAGAGTTTTGGTAGCTACGAAATACCTAAAAAATTGTATATATTGTATGATGAATGGTGAAATTAATACAAAAAATAGTTGAAAGGTGTGGCACCAAGGAAGACTGGTTTTCTCTTGGTTAAGGGTTTCCAACGTAAATCTCTGTGTACTATGTGTATGAGCCATTGATTATTTTCTGTTTTTCTTAAGAATCTATATGCATTTCTTTACTTCACAGATTTAAAACTTACAAACATGGCCAGAACGATGTCCGGTTGAAGGGGAAGCCTGCAGTCCCCTAGTAGAAGATGCCTGGACACCTTCGGATATTGGTCTGTCGGCCATTAGCTTCTTGAGGACTTCCTCGATAGACTTCTCCAATTCACTAGGTTCACCCGACATTTTAGTTTTTAACAAACAAGTGGGGTAGTGTGACACACCCACTATCATAAATAAAAAAAAATTTGGGTTAATCTCCCATACATGAGAAATCTCCACAAACCTGCATTAGCGAAATGCCATTCCCTGGTTCTATATCGGGATTCGGGGTTTCTTCTATCGGGGTTTTGACACCCACGATGTCTTGGAAACTATAATCACCGATCTACGATCTCTGATTCACTCCTTGGTTGCCTCAGCCTCACTTGGCTAAGCCTTTGATCCACATGACCGGTTCCTATATGACCATACGACAACTTCTCGTCGGGGTTTCGGAGTTTGCAGTGCCGAGGTGCACATGTACCCGGAACTCCCGATCCTCCGATTCCCGATGTGCTCCTACCGTATTGGCTTTCCGGGCTAAGTCTTGGTCAATACGACCACAACGTTCACAAGACCACAGTCTTAATTCTTGTCGGGGTTTGGCGCCTTTCAATGTCATGGCGCACAAGTCCCCTGGATTCTCGACGCGCCTTTACCCTGGTTAGCCCCCCTTACCATATGACTGTCGCCTTATAACCTTCCATCGGGGTTTCGGCATTTGCGATGACACATAACACATATACCCGGGACTCACGATATCCCGATTCCCGATTCTCTCCAGATGCTTGACATGCGTCCCTTGGATCAATGGCTTATGATGGTGTCGGGAATTCGCATATCGCGATTTTGAAATGTAAGGGTTTCATGTCCTTGAAATCCCTGATACGCCGATTCCTGATATGCCGAACTCCGACTTTCTGGGATCTCTCGCCATGCGTCCTCGCTGATGGACGGTGTTGATCCCGTCGGGAAATTGCGGATAGCGATTTCCTGTTGCGAGCGTTCCATGTCCTTGGAAACTTTGATTTCCCGATCTGCGACTTTCATCTGATCTCTGACACCTGTCCCGTGTGAACGGACGGCTCAGATCTTATCGGTAAATCACGGATCGCGATTCCGGGTGGCAAGAGTCCTATGTACTCGAAATCCTCGATATGCCGAACTCCGACTCTCTGGGATCCTCTGCCACGTGTCCCTACTGTTTGGACGGCTCAGATCCTATCGGGAATTTGCGAATCGCGACTTCCTATTGCAACGATTCTACACTCCTAAATTCTCTGATGGGTGAAATCCCGATGCCTCCCAGGATGCCGACACGTGTCCTGCCGAGATCAACGGCTAGGATCTGTTCTTGGGATTTCGAGAACCACAAGGCCTTGATTCTCAGACTCAACAAAACCCCGATGACCCTGTTGTCCCGATGACTTCTCCAGGATGTTGACACGCGTCCTTCCGAGATCAACGGCTAGAACTCTTCCTCTGCACACTAGAGTTTAACTCCGGCGCATCTCCTCGAGATCTGACGATTGTCGGGACTAGGATCTAAGATCCGACGGTTCAGATCATTTCTCCTGCACGCCCCCTTTCCAGAAGTTATACTCCGTGCAACTCCTCCCGATCCAACGGTTTACGGGATTTCTATTCCAGATTCGATGGCTCAGATCACTTC
>ML778111.1:1900773-1962052 GCA_009831015.1 Picea engelmannii | reverse complement strand
CGTGTGGCACGATTACCCTCGCGCTGGTCAGTCATGATGGCTCTACGGATAGGCGGTTCACCTCCCCATCCCTCATCAAGCCATCAACCTACCAGCCTGCAAGGCATTTATTTCAGGGCTAGCGAGCCACTTTTGGTTCTCCGTGCCAGTGGAGTCCAAATACGGTATTTAATTCTTGGTGGAAGTTAACGCCCCTTTTTCAAGGTGCCCTCCACCACCATCGTGGTCTCTTTTCCGCACATCCCCTCTCAGCAGTTCTGCAATAAATTCAAACTATCATTTACATTCATTGACCTCTTCCTACAGGTCCATTTACAACACATATTCATACTTATGAGTTTTTCCATAGTCCTTGGCCAGTTCAGTTATATTTACAATCTGGGGGAAACAGGGTGTTACAGGTAGGCAAGCGGACATGTGGGGTAAACAAACAGACAGGTGAGGTCTAGTTTCAGATAACACAGCTCGACACTTGGACAATTCTCTATTTATCTCAGTCAATCACGGGTAGAAAAAAGTGGTCTCGGTGCAACGACCGACGAGTTAAATAAGCGGGGTATCATAACGGATCTTCCAACGGCCAGGAAATGCTTCCATCAATGTAAATCTGTTTGTTATGGCATGGTCTCAATGTCCAAGAGCGGTCCATCAGCCCATAAATGCATTTTCTAACCATTCCCTAGCGTCATTCTAACAGTCAGGGTGCCTCCAACGGTCATCTATCTTCGCTAGGGCGAAGTCCCATTCTGCATGAACCTGCTGTTCCACTGAGATTCAAATCCTGCGAACCTACCTCCTACGAGGTTCTAGTATGCGAAGTCTTCCATCTGGTCTCTGTATCTTCTTGTAGATTTTCCAACTTAGCTTTCTTTTTATTGATATTCCTTTCCTTCTTTCCTGTGATCTGAGTCTCGCTAACTGTGTTTGGAATCCTCTTTCCATTTTTATTCTTATCTTCCCCTAGCGTAGTGGCTTCGCACTGTTGAGGTGCCCTTAAAGGGTTTGAAGTTAATATCTCTTTTCTTAACACTTCTTGAGTGGGAATACTTCTTTCTTGAATAGATAGGTTCCTCAAGCCTTCTTGCATTCTTTCAACCTTGATAGCTGATTCTCTTGCTTTCTGTCCCTCCCTCGTTGTTACTTTGTTCTGTTGCTTCGACTTGTCCTTTCGTTCTTCTATTAGTCATTCTATTTTACTAGCTATGAAATCCCTTAATTTTTGCTTTTTCTTTTCTGTGGCTTCTTCCTCTGATTTCCTTTTGATCCAATCCTTCTCAATCCAAGTCTTACCTAAAAAAAGTGGGAAAGGGGCATTGTCCCCAACAAACTTAATGACTTCAAATTCCTCTTCAGTCGATGTTCCATGAACAATAATAGGTACATTAGTAACTCTTCCACATAGGGTTATCATCTTTCCCTTAAACATGCCTGTCCTTCCCAACGAAGGTATCACAATAGGCTTTCCCAAAATTTTCCAAGTTTCTTCTGTCATAATATTCACTTGTGTTTCTTCATCCAAGACACAGTCTATGTCGAAGTCTTCTATTCTTTCACTTATGCACTGTTTTACTTTCAGGATCTCTGCTAAATTGACATCTTTGTGAACATCCATCATTTCTTTCAACTGTAATAATGTAGTCTGAAATTTCTCTAATTCTTTCTCTTTATGACTCTCTAACATGCCCTTAGTCTCTTGACTCTCTTTGTAGTTTTCTTGTCTTATGTTCATCCATTCAACTTTAGCAATCATCCTTGGAAAATCCTCAACCTCATGACTAAAAATCTTACAAAAAAGACAAATAAGACCTGCGCCAGGGCATTCCTTAGCAATATGTCCCGGTATTCTGCAGTTATAACACAAAGTTAATCCTCTTTTTCTTTTAAATGTTCCCCAACCTCTTTTGTACTGCGCATTTCCTCTAGGATCATAGTGCTGGACCTGCAATCTGCAAAAAATATTTCTAGGTTCTTGCATCCATTTATTAGTCCAAAAACTCTTTCTATGCATAGGAATAACATATCTTTCTTCATTTCCATTAAATTTACTCAAATCAACTCTTTCTTCTAGCTGCGCCCTAGCCTTCAGACTAGAACAAAATCTATTAAACATACTTAAGTTCATGCTTTCAAAACAAAAAATTTCACTTATCTTACTCTTGTCAAAGCACAAAGCTTTACCTCTTTTAGGATTTTACCTCTTTTCTTCAGATCATATTTCTTTCTTAGCACAAAGATTCACAAGTCAAGTAGAGTACTGCGCACTTCAACAACAGATCTACACACAAAGATTTACTTCAGTTCCCAACAATCACAGTTTCAGGTCTCGACAACAGAACCATTTGTTGGCACAGGGGCAGACCCAAGGTTCAATGCTTAACAACGCACCAACAAAACCCCAAGTACCGACCCTTTTGGTAACACCTGGAAAGCAGGTGAAGTCTCACCCGAGGTAGAAGCAGTGGGGGTACAGGCTGCAGGTGTTTGTAACCAGGTTGGGACATAGATCTGTGATAATAACACTTCACATGGTATTCCATTAATGCTTAGGAAGTGACATACATTAGTTCATTGACCTTGTTAACATCACAAAACATACCCAAGGATAAATCTAGTGTAGTAAAAACAAAGATTATACACTTCAAACACTTAACACTTAACATTGTGAATCAGATCTAGCATTTAACATAAGAAAAACATTTAATAAGAACATACATATTCCTTACACATTCTAATCTACGCACTAAGCAAAACATAATAGAGATAACATTGCACAAAGAAAACCATAAGACACCAGATATATGTGGTTCACCCCAGTGTGGGGCTACGTCCACCAACCACTTTGCCTCTTTATTATTCGTCTGAATCTTACATTCATTAACTCATGTGCACTAATCCACAGAGTCATGATTCTCACCAGACAGGAGATCTATGCACTGAGCACCAGATCCTCCTTCCAAAACTAGGTCAAATGCACATAGCTAGATCACAACAATTGCACCCTCTACAAAATCATAGTACTGCACCTAAAATCCTTTGCACAAAGGAACTCAAACTACTTGCACTTAGCTAGATACTTTTAAAATACAATCTTCTTTATTTATACTTTTAAAAATCCTTACAATAAGGCCTAAACATGGGAAATCCCCATGGGCCGACATCCCATAACCCATTACAAAACCCTAAAGAACCCCTTACTTGGTCCACATAGCCTGCAAAATAAGTGAGATCCACAATCTCAGCTCCGCCTGGGTGCTCCTTCCTTGAACAATGTGTCGAAGTCCAAAAGTGGGCCAAATTTGACCAAGGTTTCCTCAAAACTTGGTCAAGGGCCAACAACCATCCTTTGGACTTTGTCTTTCCCTTGTATGAGGCGATTTTAGAGGCAATGATGGGTCCAGATAGACCTTGGGATGATCTTCACCATAGATCATACTTTTTACCTAAGCTTAAGAGAGTGGAAGAAAGAGAGTTTACTTCAACCATGAATGGATATGTCACTCACCCTGCCAACTCTTTGGCAACACAAAAAATATATGCCGAAGGAAACATGAAGAATATAGATGATACAATTCCAATTGATATCTCGAAAACCCCTGGTGTCATCGAGACTGTCTTCATCGAAGCATATTGTTTTCCTGAGGATATTAAAGTGTATACTGAGTTATTTAGAGAATTTCGTGATGTTTTTGCTTGGTCTTATGAAGAAATGTCAGGCATTGACTCTCATATTGTTGAACACAATATTAAAATTTATCACGATGTTAAGCCTATTTGGAAGAAGCTTTTCCCAGTCAACCCTCAAAAGGAAATGACCATTAAAGCTGAGGTAGAGAAATTGATTAAGGTTGGTTTCATCTACCCAGTTCAATTGACAGAATGGGTGTCAAACCCTATTCCTGTCAATAAAAAGCAAGGTATAATTCGAGTGTGCATGGATTTTCGTGATTAGAACAAGGCATGCGCAAAAGCTAACTTTCCTAACCCATTCATTGATCATATTATCAATGAATGTGCAGGATGTGAAGTTTTTTCCTTTATGGACGGTTTCTCAGGGTACAACCAAATTTAGATCAATCCCGAGGATCAAAATAAGACTGCTTTTATATGTCCTTGGGGTACCTTTGCATATAAGAAAATGCCTTTTTGCCTAAAAAATGCTGGAGCTACTTTCCAACAGGTCATGTTGTTTACTTTTCATGACCTCAAACATATAGTCGAAGCATATCTTGATGATCTTGCATCACGTTCTCATAAGAGATCTGATCATCCTGCTCACCTTCGACTTATTTTTGAGAGGTGTCGCTACTAACGAATTTTCCTAAACCCAAACACGTGTAGTTTTTATGTTACATCAGGATGCTTATTGGGTTTTATCGTGTCCACCATAGGGATCATGGTCAATCCTCTTAAGGTTTAGGAAATATTTCAATTTTCCTCCCATGCACAGTTCCCCATATTCAGAGTCTCCAGGGGAAATCTAACTTCTTACGGTGATTTATTTCTAACTATGCGAAAATAACTAAAGGGTTCATGCATATTTTGAAGAAAGGGGTCCCATTCTTTTGGGATGAAGCAACTATGCACTCTTTTGAAGCATTGAAAATTTACCTGACGTTTGCCCCTTTGCTCAGCCCTCCTGATTATTGAAAATATTTCTTTTTATTCTTGGTTGCAACAGAGTCCACCATTGGTATGGTCTTGGTTCAGAAGGATGACGTGCTCTAGGAACACATTATCTACTACCTTAGCCGAGGCTTAGTTGGACCAGAAATCAACTACACCCACGTTGAGAAACTGGCTTTGGTAGCTGTCCAAAGGTTTCGACATTATATTCTACTTTTTAAGATCATTGTTGTAGCTGTCATTATTCCTTTTTAGTATGTGTTGACACGACAGGTAATCGATGGGAATATTAGTCGGTGGATCATTATTCTTCAGGAATTGGATTTGGACTTTGTTTTGGAAAATTGCAAGAAATATTTGGTCTTTTAAGAGTTAATTTCATAACTTCTGATTGAGAGTGGCAAGTATTTTCCTAAAGAGTCATTGATCAATGAGGATATCTTACTTATTTCATCCTTTGACCCTTGGTATGGAGATATACTTGTTTATGTTCAGACTCTGAAGTGTCCTCCCTCTGCTTCTTTTTTTGAGTGTCGACGGATACGCCACCAAGCATGCAATTATCTTATCATCGATGACACTTTGTACTGTCGAGGAGTTGACTGCGTTCTCTATCATTGTTTGACTCATGAGGAAGCAGAGATTGTGTTAAATGAATTCCACATTGGAGCATGTGGAGGTCACTTTTCGAGGTTGGAAATGACCTAGAAAATCCTTCGTGATAGATACTTCTATCCCTCGTTAATCAAACATTGTATAGAGGCAGTTGAGAAGTGTCACCCATGTCAAATCTTCTCTCAGAAGATGCATGCACACCCTTCTCCTATGTTTCATGTTATTGCGGTTGGTCCCTTCACTAAGTGGGGAATTGATTTCACTACATGCCACCCAGATTTGGCTAGGGGGCATCATTATATCATTGTATATATATAATGTGTCTAAAAAATGATGTCATAGTACAAAATGTGGGCGATAGGCCTTAAAAGTGTCAAGTATACATCGTCAGGCATAAGCCCTCAATACATAGGAGAGACACAAAAATGGGTGCTCCGACACACATGATATCCAATAATAATATGAGATATAGGCCTATTGGCCCTATGATAATGTACTACTACATTGGCAAGACGATGGAATAGTTGGACCCATGCCTTGGGTACTCCTACTACGTGAGGCTACATAAATGGTGGAAGATCCTCAATCTCTTCCATCAACATGTTATGGGTGAGAGACATCAATTTCCTCTCTACCTGCCTCAACACTCTCTCGACCTCTGCTGACGATGGCCCTGCTACTGCTGCAACTCCTCCTAGCTGGGTCTGCTCTCGCGGACGATGCCTAGTCTAGGGGAGGTCTATTGGCTGCACTGGTCCCACATCTGTACATAACATATTTTTGAGTTAGTATCATGACATTAACAAAAATATGTTTTCTTTCTCGTAAATAGAATTAAAAATTAAAAAATATAAGAGTACATACCTATCTCGCTGCGTGCTGTGCCAGGGGGCATAGGCATGTCAGGGTCTCTCAAGAAACTGATCCTTGCATAGGGATAATCCTCGATGGATGGAATCTGTCATCTCTACCAATCGAATATCTCGTCATCACATGACTCTCATATCCCCCTTGCACCCTGGCGAGGCATCAAAGCAACCCATCTACACAGTGCTAGAAAGGTGGCTACGTGACCTCGCACACTCTTCTTTGGGCTTATGCTAGACACTCTTTCAAAGAAGAATGCATAAAGCACTGTCCCAAATCCAAAGTTCTTTTTCTTTCTCAGTTTACACTCTGTCAGCTGTATTTTTATATAGTTGAGCATCATAGTGCTCCAATCAAATATCACCAGCTACAGACACTGTACTGCACAATGCATCTGAACAAAAGATGCCTGATGTAGAGAAACAAATCAAGTAATTCTCCCAATCATATAATAGGCCACTATCAAGACAATATTATCAATATTTTGTATGGAGACTTGAGATCCCATTTTTTCTGTGCCAGCTTCACAATACATATTGACATAATGAGCTATGTGATATGGCCCTGGAGGGAAGGTTGTCAAGTTCACTGGCTCACTCCTCCCAGAGAGGCCGGTCAAGAAGTAGATATCTTCGGTGGTGAGTGTCAAGGATTGGCATTCTATCATAAAGGCCTCTACATCGGGGTTTCAATACTCAATCAGGTGATTCAATAGTCTCGGTTGGGCCCTCATAAATGGACAACGAAAGAATTCCCACAATCCAAATTGTTTTAATATAGCCATAACTGTTGGGTCCTCTTCGACCATTTGGTCCACTTCCTCATGCTCTCTCTCTCTCCAATGCACATACATGCTGGATAATGCAAATTTTTGGGAGTTAGTGCCTTTGTTTTATCATTTTGGTGAGCATGTATGCACCCTGTTTTGAAGATAATTGTGTATGTATGCATGTTTAGTTGATCTCAACTAGCATACATCCATGCGCTGATCATGGGAACACACGTACACACACAGTCATGGAGAATTTTAGGGTGTGTGCCCCCAAAATTCCTCTAAAAACCATGAAAAATGAATGGATTTTCAAGAGAAAGAGAAGGATACTTACTTGGTTCAAGAACGAGTCGATTGCGTCGATCGTTTCTCTCCGAATGTGCAATTGAAGAAAGAGGGTTTTTTCTATTTTTGGGTTTTTTCAAACAACAATGATAAAAATGACCCCTTTTACCTCTATTTATAGATTTTTTGACCCTTTTTTGACCTAGTTTTTCCTTGTTTTCTTCCCTATTGTTGGCTTGGTGGATGCTTTCGTTCCTCTTGGAGATATTTTGGTCATTTACAAGTCTTATGTGCTTTGAATTCAATATTTTTAATGCATGGGTACTATTTATATCATCCTATGACGAAGTTATGTTTTCACCATTTGCATATAGGGTAGGATTTTACCACCTTACATTTTTCATTCTATTGATGATTTCCACTTTGCCATAGGGTTGATCCTACCGAAGTGCAAAACAAAACCTTCGATGCTATTTTAGAACTATCATAATTAGGTGGTAGAGCCTTCCTCTACATGGATTCCCTAGGTAGATCCTTGTGCTACATTTTGGCATCCTTGCAGTGAGTCTTCTGTAGGCTTGGGAGTCCTTTTAGTCCCACCATGACCTTTTGTTGAAGCCTCATCCGTCTTCTTCATATTTTTCTAGCCTATACCCATGGGACTCCCCTAGAGCATGGTTTGTTTTCTTGCAAGCTCAGTTAAACTATGGAAGTAACTTCTAGCGAGAGATTGTTTATCCTTTTTATCTTCGTTTAGATTACATAAGAAAATGTGCCCCCCTGGAGTCTTCTTTAAGCTCTTTTCAGACTCTCTAAAATTGAAAATATTGTCGAGCGATCTCGTTTCCCTTCACGCTCGTCAAAGTAAAATTTGAAGGCACATCTGTCCGGTGATAATTTACCCCTTTTTCGGGCTTAAGGGACTAAATTTGCGAAAAAGGGCCATTCTCCCTGGTTTTGGTTTATCTCTTTTTCAGGCCTTGGAGATTATTTAAGAAAAAGGAAACCCCTTGGAGTCTTCTTTAAGCCCTTTTTAGACTCCATAAACAAGAAAATATCGCTGAGTGACCTTGTTTCTTTCAGACTCATTCATTGGTCCAAAAAGAACATCATTTGGCATGAGTTTAACCCTTTTCCCATCCAATAGATTATCCAGGAAAAAGGTACACCTCAGGAGATACATTTTACCGGGAGAGTTCTCCTAAGTCATGTTTTATACTTTTTCAGGATCAGGGGACTAAATTTACGAAAAAGGACGAGGGAGTCCATAGTTAAGATCTTTTCAGACTCTTTAAAATTGAAAATATAGCCGAGTGATCTTATCTTTGTCACACTCGTTAAAATGGTTTTGAAGAGACATCCTTTTGGTATAAGTTTAACCATTTTACGGACTGACTGGACTATGTACGAAAAATGAATACTTTGGCCCCAATGACTAGAAGAGTTCTCCTTGGTGTGATTTTATTCTTTTTTTGGGCCATAGAGACTAAAATTACGAAAAATATCACTCTGGAGTCTACCTTTACTAGTTTCTTAGACTCTCTAAACTTGAAAAACCACTGATCTTACCTTCTCTGGGCCTGTAAAAATTTACAATGAAGGAGGCTCATTGTGTCAATCCGAAATCGCATTACATGTCTCACTCTTGCATCCTTGGACTAATGCCGGCTCCATTTTGCTGTTGCTAAAATTTTAGAGAATTCCTTAGGTATAGGCCTTGGATATTTTTTTCCTTTTCTATCTAACACCCTAACACAAGGAGGAGTTTTCCTGAGTATCCATATCCTACACATGTCTCCTTGCACTGAGCATCAATGTGTTCCATGTGCTTGGAACTAGTTTGCTTGTCTCTGACACTCATTCCTCCTTTGTAATGTAACATCCTTTTATTCCTTTTAAAGCTCGTTAAATATATGAAAAAGACAAAAAAATCAAACATTCCAAAAAGAGGGGACAAAAAACCATTTTCTTTTACTAGAAGCAATCTAGTCACCCTTGGAAAGAGCACATCCTTTAGTTTGATCTGCAAAGCACTGGGATTTAGTATGGCCTTAGGAAGTTGTTCTCATTACATAGAGCTGTGTCCTCCTCCATTTGGTTACTCTTCCAAACATATGGAGAGTTTGTGGTTCCTCTTGTGCCACATAATTATGTCAATAACATGCTACCCGAGTCTTTTCATATGTTGTGCTCTTGTCCAAGGGAAAGTCTTACAACTTTAGTCAACCATTCTACGATAAGTCTCTTAACCTTCATGAGTCAACCATCCCTAGAGTCTTGTCAAGTTAAAATTCATAATAAATGAAGTCCCTTGCTTGATGTTCAAGATCCTATAGTCTTTCAGTGATGACTTGTCAAAGGCCTCAGGGTAGTGAGTCTTACAATATTATTATACTCCTACCCAAGTTATGAAGAACTTGAAGATATGGCTTGAGTTACGAAGTTATCATCTCCAACTACAAGCATTGATGCCTCCTAAAGATTCATATGACATTGTATTTGTATATCTTATGATGATTTTGAGATGTAGATCCACTGTGTATTATTTGCGTCTACAATTGGTATTGGCATACACATTAGTCATGTAGCCATGATTACTATATATGACATGGATATGCAATGTAATTGATTGGAAACCATGCTTAGTTTGTCCTGAGCATGGGTATGCCCGCCTCAATGATTATTATTATTCTTTTGCAGATGACACAATCACAAATAATCATATGGGCTCACTCAACTCAGTGCCTTTCCCACTTTATTAAATATGTTTTAATGTATTTCAACCATCAGTTGCTGTTTTGACCTCACACATTAGGGGGCATCTGTTATAGCTCAAAATGCCACTACTATGCATTTATGACATTGGCCTACTCATTCACACATTTGCCAACCATTTTTCCTGAGTTTCCTCTTAAAAAAAACCTTTTTTGTGGTGTATGTGCCCTGCTACATATGAAATATGCGTACATATGCTAGCTGCATACCTGACAACCCTTGTATACTCTAAAAAATTGCAAAAAATAAAAATTTCTGTGCTTTTGGGCAGATTTTACGAGCTATGTCAGGTTGCACAACCATTTTGCCTCCTGTATCCCTTCTGAAAACAGATTAAATATCTTTTCTCCATATAAAAGGGCCCTAGAGGGGTCATTTGGATATATGAAAGAAGAGGAAAGTGAACTCTAACAAAATTTCTCTCTCTATCATTCCAAGCCCTGCATTATATTATGAGTTTTCACCCTCAACATTCCCAACCCTTTCATCCTCCTTATATAATCCATCCCTTTTCTCTATATTGGCATGTTGGTTGTGAGGATATCAAATTGGGAATGGTGCACTTGGAGTCAAAGTAGAGGAACCCAGACGAGGTTCGTGGAGTGACATTGGTAAGATTCAGGTTGTAACTTCCAATCTTGTTATCAATAAAAGAGAAAATTCTTGTCCCAGATCTTTATGTATTTATGTTTATATTTATGGATGGTTTTCATGAATATATAACCCTTTAGATGATCTTGGTAGTTATGCATATGTTGTCATATCATGTTCTTTAAATTTGTTTCAAGCCAACATTGGGAGGAGGCCTGCAACCTGGAATGAACAACGATAGGAAGAGATCTAACGGAAGGAGTTAAGATACATAATTTGATCCTCTCTCCCTTCCCTTAATTATCATTAGGTCTTGTTGGATTTGGGTAGAATAGAAGAAATTCTATCTTTTAAGGTGTCAAGGCTTTGCATAGTCGCTAGAACTAGATTAGGGGGATTCCCCCCCATAAAAAATATAGCACACCAACAGTGGATCCAAGTGGTGAAAACCTAATTGCCACTAGACCAATAAGGAAAAAGAGTGACAAGTTAGCTAGGAAAAGAGGTAGAAAGATTTGGAATGTTCGAGCACATTCCAGCAGGACAGAACACCAAGAAAGTGTAACAATAGAATGAAGAATCCAATAAGCCCCATGGAAAAGTTATAAAGCATGGATTTATGTAATGGGTTGGGGTTATGTTCTAAGTTTCTGTTCTAAGTTTTCCATTGGTTTTGCTGTTGTTGTTATGTTGTTGTGGAGTTTTTGGGTTTTGTTGTTAATGAGCATTATTGAGAAGGAACTGCAACTGCACAGAGTTTGAGAGTTGACATCGGATACATCATTACTGGTTCAATTGAATAAGTCTTGATATCAAGGGATTTCTTCCATGTATGATCAATTGTGATAAGCTAATATATGTTGGATTATTCGGGCGCCCAAAAAATTGTCATTATGTGGATGAATGCATGGGTTATTTCCTGTATAATCTTTGTTTTTTTCATAACTACTAGTTGTGTTACTGTTTAAACAAGATTCTTGATGTATGTGCTTACTTTAATGCTGTGCAACACATACTATTCAAAGATTTTACTAGTCTAAGCCTTTTAATATTATGATATCTTTACCTTTAAGTATGGAATTGTATTGTAATGTGATGGACTTGATGGTGTGTCCTCTTTAACTCGCATTATCACACAAGTATCAGTAGTGCTTTGGGTGAGACCTCCTTCCCTTGCAGAAGGTTGAATATGCTAGCGCAACTAGACTACAAAGATACCTTTGTTGGTAACCTGTGAGAACCCCAGTCTCCAATTTTTTTTTAGCAAATGGTTCCATTGCTAGGACCTGACTTTTGAGTGAGTTTTTAGAGGATGCATCATCGCATATTTAAGTCTGACATTGAAAAATGGTGGGAATGAAGGTGTGACAAGTTCATATTTCAAGAAACTAAGTTACGACAGAAAGGGGCGAGGGATGTGAAGGACACGATATTTTATTCCAAACCAACCAACGATTAGTACAAAATCTTATGGATCTGATTTCTAGAGGAGGTTTACCAGTGGCTTGATTGGTTGCAAGAAGTGACATAATTTAAAAATCGCATCAAGAAAATATTCAATTGGACTATTGAGCGGCTAGCTTCTCTTCACAAGTTGGATCACCAGATTTTTCTAGCTGTGTACTTTTGGGTCCAAATTACCTTGGAAGGATACACCATTGAATTTGCCACAGAAAATCACTTATCATTCTCGAAGGAAAAATAAGTATATTATGAGGGAGGTCGAGGAATATTATTGAGATAAATTTTGTTGTGGATGAATATCTTGCGGGTGGAAGAGGGAATGCTACCGATTCCTTTCTTTGAAATGGTACAATAAAACCTTTGTGCACGAGGGGTGGGTTATTCAGAAGAGGATCCATGAGTTAGGATATGGAAGTTCTTGAGATATGAGGGGTCATCGTGATAAGAGTGCTAGAGAAAACCAGGCTCAAAAAAGGGCTGCAGGGATTGAAAAGAGGTGGCGAGAGCATATGCGAAAATTGATGAAGAGGCCTGATCAGTTGCACAAGGGGATCAACCTCGAGAAGATTCATAAAAGAGAGTTAGAGAAGTTGAAAGAGTTACAATTACGTGGATGGATGACCAACCAATGGTTGAAGGATAAGTTTGGAGAGAAATATGAGATTTATGGAGAGAGTATATGAGATGGAGAAAATTTATAAGAAATAATCAAGAACAGAGTCAACACTGAGGAATAAGACTCAACTGTAACCTCTATAGAAGTTGCGGGAGAACCAACTCTTGCAACACTCGAAGATGTGAAGTACACTACATGACCTGATAGGATATGGCCTCCTAATGCAACCCCCAAGTTAAATAATGGCATCCTAAATATGCAGGAACCAACCTTGGATTACCCAGTCCCTCGATGCAATCTTCCAAACCGGTAAATTCTACAATACATTCTCCCATAATTTTTGTAATTTATACTCACTCTAATCAAACCAGTTCGAGTGGTACCAATAACAATAGTATGGAAAGTTATTTAGTGTTATTACAACCAAAACCATTAATATTTATCTTGGTAGGCTCTCCAAGTCCTCCCATGGCACATCAACACGCCAGATCCCTCACCTAACACCCATAATTTCGGGGTAAGGGGGATGAGGGTGTTGAAAAACATTGGTTCCTTTGCGAGGCCATATGGCAGTCTCATGGAAATTTGGATGCTAATAAACTAGTTGAGTTTCAGACCACGTTAAAGGGTCCAACATTAAAATGGTATATGAAATCCATCGAACCAAGGAATTGTTAGGGGCAACCATTTCCTTTACCAAAAGTCATACAAAAATTAATAGCTGAATTTAAACTACCCCAATCCAAGCAACAAAATCTTTCTGAATTGCAGGAAATCAAATAGAGAGATGGGAAATTTACCTGGGAGTATAACCAAAGATTCAAATATGTGATAGGGAAATTGGACAACCCCATTCACAAAAACCACCAACGAGAATGGTTCATTCAGTTACTTTTACCATTAAATCAAATTCCAATAACCCAGCAATGGATAAATACATTGGGGGAAGCCCTAGAACAAGCTGTGAAAATTGAGACGATGGAGGGATATCCTAGCAGCTTGCAGGTAATAATACCACCTGATGACTATAATATTATGTAATTGCCTACCTTGACTGATGAGATTCAAGAATCGAACATTCCTAGAGCAGCCCGCCCTTATGTTTGGTGTAATAGTTTCTACACTGAGGGGTATACAATGAAGTAATGTCCCAAATTGAGGGGTGTAGGACCCCCCCACAACCCATGGCACCTCCACCAATAGGACTATTTGGAGGAGTTGCACAAGTTGCAACCACAACACCATTCCATGGCCTTGTGTAGCACCATGCCTTCCCAATCATCAGGGTAATTAGAATAATGGATATAGTGAAAATTTTCAAAGCCACGGGCATTCCCCTTAACATTTCCCAATCCTAAAAAAGTACACTCATGTCCCGAACATAGTCTAGTGTGATTTCTATGGGTCGCCTACTCACACCACCAAACAATGTCGTGCTCTAGATGCTCTTGCAAACAAACTAGATTTGTTTGCATTCAGGGTTGATGAAGCTCCTCAAGGATTTGGAGGAGGACGTAGACGTGGTGGAGGGTTTAGAGGTGGACGAACTCATGGAAGAGGGCAACTCAGTGTTATAATTATGATGAGCAGGGACATCTCGCTAGATATTGTCCTCTTCTGAGACGTCCTTTGTGTGCCAACTGTAGGAACAAGACCCATGCCACTGAGGATTACCCTGAATTGATCACAAAGTGGGAGGATCATGCCAGATAGTGAGGCACCAATTTGATAAATTCAGAGCCCTGATCTGGCACTGAAGAAAAAGTGCCCAATATTAATATTATTACTAGAGGAGGAACAAGGACTGGTGTTGATGTTGATAAATCAACTTAAAGAAATATCTATAAGGCAGTACCTAAAGATGTTACATATAACCCACTTATGAAAAAATAGTTCTTTAAGGACATTGTTGAGATATTCCAATGGGTTTCTAATCCTGCAATACCGATACCTGCAGACTCGATCTGTGATCCTCACTCTAATCTCACGAAAAATTGTGTGGCTAAGAAAGATCCTCTAGCGATATTCTATTCGACTATTGAATTGTGGTTCCACTTACTTTATGATATTTTGGATGACGAATGACTCACTAAAGAGTTGCAGAACACACTTAAGTGGACTATACAGAATGATGCGAGCACCGAGGAGTTGATTGTTGATAACCTTCCAGAATGAAATACTAGTCAGATTTAGAAAAGGAAGCAGAGATCTGGAAGGGAATTTAAGCTAAAAGATCACATTGATGGCTACGATAATAGTGATGTTATGCTAGATCTGGGGTCTACCGTCAACATATTACCGAATAAAACCTAAGAATACATGGGTGAGCCCAAGCTTGTCTATATTCCCATTCAGTTGTAGATGGCTAATACATATTGTAACTATCCTGTTGGATGGATGTATAATGTTGAAGTGGACTTAGATGGAGTCAAGACAATGGATGACTTCAAGGTTATAGAAATCATGGGCGAGAAGTACCCATACCCGACTCTTTTGGGTATCGACTGGGCTTATGAGATTTACAATATTATAGATATTAAGAAGGAACTCATGACCTTTGAAGCAGATGGTATGAAATTGACCCCACTACTATATCCCTATCGAGGTCCTATCTATATGTATCTAGTAGAGGGGAATATGGAAGAGGATGCATTGGATTACCTCTATACTTTGACTACAAGGAATTGAGCAAATTACATAAACTCAACTACATATGGCTCGGTAAGTTAGCGCATTATTCAATCTGTAGCTGGAGATTCTGAGGTCGCTTTTGAAAATTGGCAATAGAGAAGATATGAGAACTTATCATGAAGTTTCACGACTATCAAAGAGTTCAGGTGGATTGGGTCAAAGGTTAGAGACTACCATGTCTACGATGACACTTCATATTTATGTATCTTTCTGGTTGAGTTAGAGGATAAAGTTGCACCAAAGAAAAGAATTCCTGTACTTGATGTTGCATTAAGATCCTGTTCAACAAGATGGTGGGCCACTCAAAAGGGTACTTTATCTTCCCGGGACAAAGAAAAGCATGCCATACAACATGTCTTTATTTCCCCTTCACAAGTTACTTCATTGAATATGGAACAATCCATTTTTTAATTATATGATGGGATTTCAGATCTGAGGGAGCATGTTGCGCACTATATTAAGGTATGGGAAGTTGTGAAACTACCTTCTCAATTGTGGGTGCATCGGTTTATTCATTCCTTGGGACAAATTCCAACTGCTTGGTATATACTTGAGGAATCTTGTTGCCAAACGGGTTGCTGGCACATCCTTCAACAACAGTTCTATCAAGACTTCTTATTCGTAGGTAAGTCCCCTAAAATCACTCTAGCTTTACAACAGATTAAGAAAATAATTTTTGTTGATGAAGTTAAGACCATACATCCTCCTACTATCTATTCTGAACATGAGTACCTCATTCATCATATCCTTTACCCATCTCTTGCTTGACTACCCACGTTCTGTCTTACTATTGATAGAGACCTAGAAGATCCCGATGACCTTGAGGAACTTAGGAATTTGACATTTCAGGAATCCGAAGGGACTAGGGAGGTTACATATACCGTATCAGAGGCTATTAGTAGTTCCTATACCAAAACCTTGAAGTTGAAGAAAGCCAATATAGGAATTGATGATCATCTTAAGCTACCATCCATTGGATACTATTTAAATGAACAGACTGTGACAGAGATATAGGGTCTGTTGCAGGAGTATGAGGATATGTTTCCTACATTTTTTTTATAATTAAAAGGTATTAAGGGAGATTTAAAGGAGATGAGGATAAAGTTAAATCCTGAATAAAGACCATTCAAGCATAGGCCATATCGAATTAATTCTAGAGTCAAAGAGAAAGTGAAGAAGGATATTAATAGGATGCTCACAACTAGGTGGATTTTCCATGTCGATAAAGCTGAATGGATCAGTTCTATCATGATACAAACCAACAAAGGTATGAATAATATATGAGTTTGTGTGGATTACCGAAGCCTGAATGCTTCTTGTGTACATGATAATTTTCCTACCCCATTTAGATATGAGGTATTGGATAAAGTAGCGAGAAATGAGGAATATTCCTTTACAGACGGGTTCTTCGGATATCATCAGGTTCGAATCACTAAGGAAGATAAGAAGAAGACTACTTTCATTATTGAGTGGATATCATTTGCCTACAATGTTATGCCTTTTGGGTTTAAGAATTCCCCAACAATATTTTCTTAGATATTGATTGCATCATTCCACGATTTCATTTATAAGTTCCTTGAAGTATACCTGGAAGATTGGATTGTATACAACTTACTTAAATAACACATTGGGTTATTACGATTGATGTTGGATCACTGTAGACAACTACAAATTTACCTTAATATGAGAAAGTGTATTTTTGTGTCCCATTTGGGAATCTTCTAGGTCATATTGTTTGTAGGCAAGTAGTGTTGGTAGATCCGATGAAAATTGCAATTATTCTTAATATTCCTCCCCCTATCTCTATCAAGCAGTTCCGCACGAATCTGAGACATACTGGATATTGCTGCTGATTTATAAGGGGTTACACAAGCATAAAAACACCTTTGGAACAACTTCTCAAGAAATCCGAAGGGTTTTGTTGGAATCATAGCCATGATAAAGCATTTGACCTACTAAAAGAGAAGTTGAGCATTGCACCCATTATGACTTATCCTAACTGGAAAATTGAATTTCATGTACATATTGATGCCTTTGCAGTTTCACTCGATGATATTCTTGTGCAACCATGGGAAGTAAACTTGGAACATCTTATATACTTTACCATTCACAAACTTTCCCAAGTTGAACGCAACTACACCACAACCAAAAGGGAAGGTTTGGATATGGTGTATGATTTACAAAAGTTTAGGAATTATTTTATTAGAAGTCATTTTAAGTTTTTTACTTACCATTATGCTTTGAATTATTTGGTGAACACAATTGTGTTAGAAAGTCACATTTGCAGGTGGTTTCTGTTTTTTTAGGAGTTCTCTTTTGAGGTTGTTGTTAAGCTTGGAAAGTTAAATGTCAGGCTATATCACTTGTCTTGCCTAGAGTCCAGAGAAAGTGGTGGACCTGTAGATGACCAACTCCCATATGCAGATTTGTTCTGTATTGAGGCCATTCCTGATTATTTGTCAGACATTTCCCTATTCTTGACTACTGGTACTAGGTCAAAAGGATATTCCACAACACAAAAGAGGCACCTAGTGGTTCACACAGTGGATTATCGACTGATTGCAGGCCATCTCTACAAATTGGGATTGGATAATATCTTGAGGTGTTGCGTGCTCAACCATGAAAGACTGAATATTCTATGGGAATGTCATAGTGAAATTGATGGAGGACACGTTGGTGGAAAGGAAACCTCTAGAAAGATCTTACAAGAAGGACTAAGGTGGCCTAAGATGTTTAAATATGCTAAGGAATATGCTCAGGCTTGTGATATATGTCAAAGAGTGGGAAACCATCACATCATGATGAGTTTTCCTTTGCACATTTTTTGCACACTACAAGCTTTTGAAAAATGGGTTGTTGATTTCACCGGTCCGATAAATCCTCCAATCAAACATTCAAAGGCCAGATACATAATTACCGCAATTGACTACCTAACTCATTGGGCTGAAGCAGAGGCTGTTCAGGATTGTTCTGTGGCCACAACAACACAAATTATTTTTGAGAATGTTATTACTAGGTTTGGTTTCCCTCAAAGCTTGACCAATGACCTAGGAACCCACTTTGTCAGTGAAACTATAACGACCATTACTAGATAATTTTTGATTTAGCATCATAAGAGTAGTCCTTACTATTCACAGGCTAACGAAACAGTGGAATCATTTATTAAAATATTGGATATGGGGATAACTAAGGTTTTTTGAGAAAATTGAGATGACTGGGAGGAGCAAGTTCCAACTGTGTTATGGGCGTATAGGTTTACAAAAAAGTGCTTAAACAGGTATACCCTATTTCAACTGGTATATGGCCGAGAAGTAGTTGTTCCAGCTAAGTTTCTCACTCCAAGTATATTCATTGCACAAGTTACCAAGATGTCCAAGGATGAATCCATTATTGTGCGGGTGGAGGAACTGCTGGAACTTGAGCAAGCTAGGTTCCTAGCCGATTCTCATCAAACTATGGAGAAAGACTAGAAAAAGGCCTGACACGATCAACATATAAAGCATAAATCATTTGTGCAAGGTTAATTCCTTCTCTTATATGAAAACAAGTATTAGAAACATCCAGGAAAGCTCCAAATGCACTAGCTTGGTCCTTTTATAGTTACAGAAACCAGTGAATCTGGAGCTGTCAAATTAGTGTAAATCGATGGAATTCTTTGACATGGCTGGGTGAATGGTGCACACCTGAATCCATACCTAGCTACTGCATAATTACAATTTTGTTACGCTCCTGGTTCCAGGAGTGTGTCAATAAGTAGGATTTCCATTTATGTATCTATTTTGTTTTTTGTTAATAAATGGTGACGTGTTTTGTGTTTATGTGTCTTATTGCTTCATTGTCTTGTCCAAGGCTTCCAGCCTAGATATTCAATTTGTGGTCGGGAGGTCGCAGTCACATCATCTCATGCTTAATGTTGTTGAAATTTGAATTTTATGCCCTTGTGTCATCACGTGGGTTGTTAAAATCCATTAGTACCCTTTTACCCATCATTATGCCTTTGCTTGTCATAGTCACTTAAATATTAACATCTATCCATCCTTTTTCTGGTTCACCGCTCGCCGACTCATTACTTTCCAGAGTTGATTTACTTTCCCATTGCCAACTTTTCGGTTATGCATTTATTTTCCCAAATCACGTCGTGGATTTTACCGCGTTCGAGGGATTGAGTCGACGTTAATTCCCACTCTTGTCACCTTGTAATATTCAATGCATGTCCATCACGTCACCCTATGAATTATGCTTATAAGCACACCTTTGGCCGACAAATCGATATTATTGTATTTCCATCACACTAACTATATCCTCATTCCTGGCGCCTAGTCAGCTCTTTGTGAATTTATGTACGCAACCCAATCCATCTGTTCACTTTGTCTACCACCAATATCCTCCATAAGATTGAAGATGGAGTCGAAGAGGGAGCCAATGTTAAGTCCTCACTTCATACCAGGACCAAGGAGTGTCGTCGATTTTTTGACATGGTCACGAATTGGGTTAGCTTGTTAGATTAACGTAGTAACCCTTTCGAAGAGCTGCACATGCGGCTTAAACAGATGCATGTGGAATCCCAAGCCATTGCTAACCCTATAGAGAAATTGACTAAATTTGCTGAAATCCAAGCTGAGGATGAATTCTTGGATGTGATGGATGAAGTTAACAGAGCTATGAATACAAAAGTCTAGAAGTTTATGCCTACATTTCAAGTAGAGTACATTCTGCTTCAGCAGTTGGACTCTCTAGCTGAAACATAGTGGAAGACATTGATGACTACCAAACCCACAGAGCCCGACATAAATGCGGCACAAGAGTTTGTTGTGGGATATTTTATTCTGGTGCAAAAATGGCAAGACACAGTCGAGCAATATGACAGTTTTCATGAGCAAGCCCTTGCCATTGTTCCGAAGTTGGGACCTTCGTTTGAAGGCGACCACAACATGCCAGTAGAAGGTTGACTCAGGATGAGTAAAGGATTGTGGTTGGGGACTATTGGGTCCTTCATTTTGAATAATTACAAGTTTTGCGGATGTATAAATGTTTTGTGGAACAATATAGCACACCTATAGTGGATCCAAGTGGTGAAAAGCTAATTGCCACTGCGCCAACAAGGAAAAAGAGTGATGAGTTAGCTGGGAAAAGTAGTGGAAAGATATGAAAAGTTTGAGTGCATTCCAGAAGGATACAAAATCAAGAAAGTGTAACAACGAAATCAAGAAGACAATAAGCCCCAAGGAAAATTTATAAATCATGTAGTTATGTAATGGGTTGGGGTTTTGTTCTAAGTTTCTATTCCAGGTTTTCCATTGGTTATGCTGTTGTTGTGGGGTTTTTGGTTTTTTTCTTAATGAACATTATTGAGTAGGAACTGCAACTGTACAGAGTTTCATAGTCGAGGTCAAATACAAAATTACCGATTCACTTGTATAAGTCTTGATATCAAGGTATTTCTTCCATGCATGATTAGTTGTGATAATCTAATATATGCTAGATTATTCGAGCACCCAAACAATTGTCATTATGTGGATGAAAACATGGGTTCTTTACTGTGTAATATTTGTTGTTCTACATAGTTGGTAGTTGTGTTACTGTTTAAACAAGCTTCTTGATGTATGTGTTTACTTTAATGTTGTGCAACACAAATTGTTCAATTCCTTTATTGGTCTAATATTTTTAATGTTATGATATATTTACCTTCAAGTATGGAATTGTACTGTAATGCATTGGACTTGATAGTGTGTCCTCTTTAACTCACTTTATCACACAAGTCTCGGTTTCTCTTAGGGTGAGAACTCCTGCCCTTGTGGAAGGTTGAATATGCCAGTGCAACTAGAATACACCGACATATTTGTTGGTAACGTCCAAGAACCATGGTCTCCAATTTTGCGCCAATAATACACATGAATTAAGTGAACAACTATAAAGATAATATCTATACTAGGGATACTAATCGATCTAGACTAGTGAAAATAAATAATATAATTAGGATTAGAATCATAGCGATCATATAATTAAATTAATGACTACAAGTAGCATGGGTGAGGGTTGATTGACTCTTCTCTATGCTAATTGCAATATTTAATGAAATTATATAATCTCTATGATCCTAATTGTATAATTTTTTTTATATTTCTCACAATAATCCTAGCTTGTGATATGGAGAAGAAGGGTCAACCACCCCTTCTACATAATACTTACAATTTAAATCATTAATAAAATACCAACTTAATGAGGTATATGCTTATGCTTTGAATTTGGAAATCCTCATTGCAATTTCCCAAATCCATCTTTTACATAACCTATGTTCATCCATTTCCATAACATGTTCATCTCTTATCTTTATTTGAATGTTAGTGATCGTCTCTTTCCACAACATGTTACTTTTTTTAACCTAAACAAGTCAACTTTTAGGTCAAAAAATTGGCTTATGGTTATAGTGATTCCATGTTCTTGGGTGGTGCCTATGATTAAGGATGAAAATAATTTGAACTATGGTGCAATTTACTACATTTGTTTGACCATTTTTCCAAGGGAAAAACCTAATACTCCTCTTTATCTTGGTTTCCATAAATCCCCATAATGTTATCTAATAGTATCTAAGGAACTTGTTGTTATAGTTAGAAATTATTGATAGTTATAAGACAAAATGCACTAATACCTTCTTGATGATCAAATTTTCTTCTTGTTGCACTAAAACCAAGTACTTTCATGGTATCACCATGACCATTTTAATGAAGAAATCCATAATAACCATAAGATATCCATTTCCCTTGATGGTTGTCAATAGACTAGTCCAAGGAGATCCATCAAAACTAACTACCATGGTCTACTAGGGAATGGAAGTATAATGTAATTTCCCAAATTCTAATTTCTTGGCTTGGATATGCAACATAGAGTGCAAATCCTCACAAACTTCATCAACATCTATGCCATCTTTTCCTAGTGGAAATACCTTTATGAAATTCTGGTGTTCCTTAACCCTTGAATACTAAATTATAACCAAGTATACAAACAATATAATTGCAAATCAACCAAGAACATGAGAGAATAATATAGAAACTACAAAGAGACCCTTGAACATTAGTAATGAAAAGAAGAATCCAGTGTTCACTTGCCTCTTAAGGTGGGGCGACCTTCCACTGAGAAGAGCTCCAAATAGATGACACAAGACAATATATTATACTGACTCTTATCTCTTTAAATATATTTTACATAGAAAAAACCCTAACTACTTGTGGTCCCGTCATAAATGGGTACTAACTACCTAATGTTCCTTGTAAAGTGGACCTTGTTTGTATTGAATAACTAACTATTACTATTCGTTGGACTTATTCAAGGAGTATGGCCACATATGATAACTAACTATTATATTGAATAACTATTGGTTAGACTTATTAAAGAAGTATGGATGTATACAATAACTAAATAAATAMGTATGGATGTATACAATMACTAAATAAAGTAGTATGGATGTATACAATAACTAAATAAAGTAGGGAGGTTAGGGTAGGACCCTAACATGTCCTCCCCATTAAAAAACAACATTGTCCTTAAGGTTGAAGATGAGGAAATTGCTACAAAATTGAGGCTGATTTCCATGTTGCAGATTCAGGTGGTATGTCTTTCCACTGGATCAATACTTCATGGATTATGTGATGACGTAATTGACGCTCTCTAGTATCTAAAATTATTGTCGGCTGAAGCCAGATAGAGACTTGTTCATCAATTTTTGATAGGCTTGTTTGCACCTTGCACTTCGATCCTATGACCTTTTTTAAACAGGGCATATGAAAGAATAGATGAATCATAGAGTGGGATGGAAGAGCCAGTTTGTAATCCAATTGTCCAATGTGATGAAGTATTTCATATGGTCCATAGAACTTCGGTGCTAAATTTTGAGGTCTTTTATCTTTTAGTGATGTTTGTTTATATGGTTGAAGTCCGAGAAACACCATATAACTTGTTGCAAAGGACCATTCTAAGCGATGTTGGTCTACTTGTTGCTTCATTTGGTTTTGGGCCATTACTAGGTTGTCCTTTAGTATGCGAAGAACAACTTCTCTAGTATGGAGTGTATGATCCACTGCTTGAATATTTGAAGTGATTGGTAAATATGAATTTCCTGAAAATAGTCTCTTTCCATAAACTGCGTCAAATGGGGTCATTTTTTTAGTGCCATGACCAGAGGTATTGTACCACCATTCTATAAGGGGAATCCATTATACCCATTGGTGTGACTTTTTAGAGGTGAATCATCATAAATAGGTTTCAAGGCACTTTTGACTATTTTTAGTTTGACGATATGTTGATATGATGTGCTCATCTTTAGCTGGGTACCCTTTAGTTTAAATAGTTCCTACCAAAATTTGCTAATAAAAGTAGGGTCTCAATTTGATACAATGGAAGTGGGCATGCCATGTAGCTTAAAAATTTGATCAAGAAATAATTGGGAAACTAAGGAGCATACTTGGATATAAGGTCAACTACCACCATGATAACAGATTTGTTTCCTACCCTTGTAAGTCCCATGATAAAATCCATACTGATGTATGCCCAAATGCGTGTAGGTATTGGAAGCCGTTGGAGTTCCCCTGATGTCTTTACTATCTTTTCTTTATGTATTTGGCATGTGTCACATGTGGCAACAAAATCATGAACGTTATTTTTCATCCCCTCCCAAAATAATGAGCGCTTAGTTCACTCATATGTTTTATGAATCTAGAGTGACCAACTGTAGGTGATGAATGAAATTCCTCTAATATTCTTTGTTTTAAGGTTGAATTATTTACCAAAACAATGCATCCCTTATATCACAATGTATCGAGCTACCATGTATACCCCTTAGGAGGGTTGGGATCATCTTGGAGTCTTTAGATTAGTTGACGAGTAGTTTCATTTGCAACCCATTTAGCACGGGCATCCTCCAACCATTATGGAACTGGTAAATATAAGGAAAACAAGGGATCCATTGTCCTCAAATTGATGAGATAAGGTATCAACAAACACATTTTATTTACCTTTCTTATAGATAATATCATAGTCATACCCTAGTAACTTGGTGGCCCACTTATGTAGCTTCGGTGAGGATATCCATTGTTCAAGAAAGTAATTCAAATTGCGATGGTCAATCTTAATATGGAAACATTTCCTGAGGAGGTATGGGTGCTAGGTCTCTACAACATGTAGGATGGCCATCATTTCTTTCTCATATTTAGATTTACCCAAGTTGCGTTCACATAATTGTTTATTGGTGAATGCTAGGGGGATACCTTCTTTCATCAATACAGTGCCAAGACCTCGGCCAGAGGCATCACATTATAGGGAAAATGTCTTTGTAAAATCTGGCATTCCTAAGACTGGAGTTGTGCAGATGACATCTTTTAAAGTTGAAAAGGCCTGTTCTGCAGTCTCATTCCAAACAAAGGAATTATTCCTGAGTAGTGAGGTTAAGGGAGATGCAATTTTGCCATATTTTTTCACAAACTTCCTATAGTACCCCATAAGGCCTAAGAATACTCTCAAGATCTTCAAGGTTTTGGGATGTGGCCAATCTTTCATAGCTGCAAGTTTCTTTGGATCAAATCGTACTCCCTCATGGCTAACAATATGACCCAAAAATTCAACCTCTGAAACCCCAAAAGAGCATTTGAAGCATTTTAAAAATATTTGATCGTCCTGTAGGAGTTTCAAGGCTTCATCAATGTGCTTGATGTGGGATTCCTATGTCTTGCAGTAGATCAAAATATCATCAAAGACTACTAACAAAACATTGAGAATGAATGGCCTAAATATCTTGTTCATGAGGCTTTGGAAGGTTTTTGGAGCATTGCAAAGGTCAAAAGGAAACAATGAAACCCATAATGACTTGCATATGTACGAAAATTTTTCTTATGAATGTTCACCTCTTTCATCCTGATTTGGTGGTAACCCGAGTGGAGGTCTAATTTTGTGAAAAACTAGGCTCCATGGATTTCATCCAAGAGGTCATCAATAATTGGAATTGGAAATTTGTCCTTGAGTGTCAACTTATCGAGAGCTCAGAAATTAGGACACATGTTCCAAGTACCTTCCTTATTTAATACCATAACTACTAGTGATGACTAAGGGATAGTGCTAGGATGTATGACTTCTGCCTCCAACAATTTCTGAAGTATTTTTTCAATTTAATTTTTTTGTGCAAAAGGGTGTGTATAAGGATGCACATTGGGTGGGTGACTACTTGGAAAGAGGGGAATATCATGGTAATGTTCCCCATGTGAAGGTGGTTGTTGGACATTTTTATGCACACTTTCACATGTCCTTCTTAATGATGGGGAGTTTAGACCCAAGGTTTGTCCAAATTTTCCCAACAAAACCCCCAGAGCATCGACATATCAATCCTCGGCCAAAGTCAAGGAAGGTCTCACCCGAGATGTAGAGAGGATCACATAGACCATAAGGTCCTGTGACATGGAAAAATGATAAACACATGAATATCCATTGGGATTGACATTCATGCGACTCATATATGACAAATTATCAGGACTAAGAAGTAACACAATACACAAACATATCCAAGTCATACATGATAGACACAAAATAGATTAGAACTATCATATATATATATATATATATATATATATATATATATATATATATATATATATGAAAACCATATAAATTCATATGTTCTTCATATAAATCCTCATAATTACAACACATTGCACAATGTATCTTCTCTCAAGACTTAGAAGTTTAACAAACACAAAAGTATACTCAAAATCATTACAATATTTAAACAAGAATAGAGCGATCTCGATACTAAGGAATCAATGAATATCTTCTAAAACATCTAGCTATCCCATTTATGATATCATTGCTTCCTTTTATAGCTTTCTCTACTCAAAAGTGCTATCTCTTTCTTCTCTACTCCACTTGCTTGAATGAAAAAACTACCTCACATGCTTCTGGTACCTGCTTGTAGTCCACATACCCTTAAGGAATCGAAGCAATCTTAAATTTCCTGCCATCTCATATTTTTTCAGCTCCATGATCCCTTGTGCCACTGGTATTAATCATTTGTGAGGATTTCCCATTAATTATTTCTTTATTTCGACGTGAGTCTTCTTGATTTATAGTGCGCATCAAAATTTGGATCAACATGCATTCAATACTCTTTTAGGCCTATTGCACACTGTCAAAAATCAGTTCGATGTGCACTCTTTGTCATTCCTCACACATTATCTTAGGCACACACAAAACTATGGAATGAGCATGCACAACTTTGTTCATACACACGCACAAAACTAAACCCAAGACTTTGGGTGCTAATAGGCCCCCATCACTATTATTTGTCTCGTCCTCGAGCCAACTGCTTTATGGAATGACCGGCACAACAAATGGCACAATTCTTTTGAATTCCTCCACAAAGTCCTTATATTGGTGCTCAAGCTCATTCAATTGGTCTTGGATATCCTTTGAAATATGAATAGCTGCCTTGACATCTATGGTTATGACCTGAGAGGTGGTTGGGTCTATGATGTTGAGTTTCTTGACGAGGGGGTCAACGAAAAATTGTATGTTAGAGAGCTGAGTATACCAGACCGATGAATTATCGACCATTGAAGTGATCAACTCTTTCATATTATGATATTCATCCCTAGATGTAGTGATCTCCTTCATTCTTGTGGCAATGGTACGCATTGCAATGATGTACTCTTTGGGAGGTAAAGAACCCATGCCCCATTTCTACTGTGCGACCTCAACCTCTTCTCCACAATTCCAATCATAGAGAGTAGTGAGCTTGAGAGGGATCTGTAAATGATCCCACAAGTTGAAGCTATAAGTGAATAGCTCAACGAACCCTTGTTAACGGTCTCAACTTTTCCAAATGGATGTTATGGCCTGAGCGATCTGTTGTTGGAGGGAGGTCTCCTCTGACATGATTTGTTGTAGTCAGTCCTGAAGTTTGATATTCTTGGACTGTAGATTCTAAACATGCTCGAAGATCGCTTTCATTTTCTACAGAGTTGGAAGATCCGACTACACCGATGCCTATTGAGAAACCTAGGAGTAGGATTCGTTGAGATCAGTGACCATGTCAGTATGGTCACTGAGAACGACTACATATTTTCCCTAAGTTTCTGCATGCATGACCACTTCAGCCATGTGTAAGTCTTGTAAATTTTTCCAAGCCTCTTTAACTTCCTGACGTGCGCAGGATTCCTGTTGTAATTGGGATCGCGTTGCGTCATGAATGGAAAGTTATTGCTCATAGTGGAGGCATAACTGGGCATGTTCCTAGTTGTTGGATTGCTGGCTTTCTCTAAGCTCATGGACCATGGAAGTGATAAAGTTAAGGATATCCATTATAGGGACCTATGACAAATCCATTTCAATTATGGCTGAGACTAAATGGATGACTGTGAGTGGATCGACACTAAGTAATCTGCAAGGACAAGCTCCTGGAACCTCGACGGATGGATTAGATGAAGAGGGATATTATGGTAAGGAGGGAAGAGTAAAATGTTGGCCCAAAATATGCATCTTCTTGATCATTTCATTATGGGAGTCTTGTTGTTTGCATAACTACGTGCAAATATATTTCATCAATTTTGCAACATGTTGGATTTGAGTGGCATAACCCTCCTTGGTATTCTTATGTGATGTTGTACACCGATGTTTACTAGCCCCAGAGCAGGGTTTTGACAGAGGTGAAAAAAAGGTGGCTTCTTATACAACTGGGGTTTGTCGCGACAGAGGTGAAGGATTGTGTTCAGAGCTAGAGTAAATGTTTATCTGAGATGGGGTATAGGTATTGGACACCTGATTTCTCTTTTTAGCTATGGTAGGGTCTGCATCATACCCACTTGCATTCTCAGAACATGCAACTGAGTTGGGAGATTCTGTATGCATGGGCTCTATTGCTGTGTTATCCTGCTTGGGCACAATCTTGGGTTGGTCCTAGGAATTCTTTGTCCTGATTTCAAATTGAGAATGTATATTTGAGAAAGGAGGCTGGTCTTTGGCTGACCACTGTTCAAATCCCACTACAATATCCCTCTTAGTAATATATAAAGGAAGCACAAATTTTGTTTCAACAGTAGTTGCATGGGGAAAGTTCATAACATTATGGAAATTGCATGTGAATCGAAGGTGATGCTCATACCTATTGAAGATATGGGATGGGATGTAGAATCATTCGGCAGAAGCATTGATCAACTAGGTGTACCAATGCTTGAATGCTTTAGAAATGGTATCCTACTCGCTGACATCCTTGGAATGCTAGAGTGATAAGAACCAAGGAGCTAGAAAGGAGGGGGTAGTAGCCATATTTATTTAAAATTCAGGGGGTGGCTTCCAGAGTGCCATGCCCAATAATAAAAAGAACTAACTGTAATGAAATTCCTTCACCTCATATTGAGCATTCAAGAAGTCAATGAAAAATTATTTAAATAGGTACAGGGCCCAAGCCATTTTATTCCTCTCTATGCAACGCTCGACTGTGAGAACGACCTGAATTAGACATTTGTCTTTTTTGCACTTGCAAATAAGCTTGCATGCAAGTAGCTAAGTTGCAAACCTGACCACTAAATCATTGATTGTAGGGATGAGAATGCCACATTTTCCTCTTTGTGTGCCATATTTAGAATACACCTCCTCCAACAGTGCATTCTTGGCCTTAAGAATATTTGTTGGATTTTTTCTGAAAGTGGGAAGATCGAAGACCTTATGTGTAATGGCCTTGTGAATGAGATACGACTTGTCCAACCAAAGGTATCTCCCTTGTACTATGGTGAGGAGGAATCAAACACACGACTGCATGGCTTGGGCTTGACTAAAGTGTGAAAATTTAAGGAGGGATAGGGTCCCATATCTCTTCAAGGGTTGTGCCCACTCTCGTGTTATCGTTTTTTCAGTGCCATTGTCGCATCGAATAACATCTGTGAATCTGTCGACCTAAATTTTGAGTGAATGGTGGGGGTTGCAGATGTTATATTCAACACACTTAAGTAGGGGTACCTTTGCGAATGGAAGGCCTTCAAATAGGACTTCAAAGGGAGTAAAATATCAAGAAGTAGTTGTTCTTTCACGACCTTAGTTTTTGACCGGGGTTTAGCTTTTCTTGATGAAGACATACTTGAATTAGTGGTAATGGTGATGGATTCTTCTTGTGGACTGGGATGTGGGGACTAGTGAAGGTTTGTGTTGTAGTAGTAGTGAAGGAGTATATGGAACACGAAGAAAAGAGGCGAGGAAGTGGAAGGAGGGGGTGTTTCTTAACTGAATGAATGCATATTGACACTTGTCTATTCATGCATGCAAAGTAATTGTCCCATCTTTTTGTTGACTTGGCTTGTACCCTACCCCAATCTGGCCATTGGATTCAACATGATGGAGGTTGTTTTGTCATAATCACATTAATGCTGATTTGTGTGCTGATTCCTGCAAGTAACTTCCACTTTTATTCTGAATTGAGGAAATTGTTCTCTTTCTAGCAGTGTTAATGAGGCGTCATTCCCAAAATTAGATGAAGTGGATGTGTGAGAACTAATTTTCACCTCGATTTTTAAGATAGAAAATATGTTGCCGCTGCCAGATCTTCGAAATTAATAAAGACGTAGAAAACAATACTCATGCATGGATTTACTCAAGGGAGGTGCGACACATGGTCCTATGCACCCCGACATGAATTGATTGGTGGCTTAAAGGGATAGAGCGATCCCAAGTGGGTTTATATGTATCCGCATGTGGATGCAACTAGTTAATGTCCACACGAGAGGTAAAAGAGTAGGATTGGTCGGTTCTGGTAGAATCCATTGGTTAACCATCTCGTTGAGAGTGATGCTGGAGTCGTCTATGTGCTTGATGGGGTTGGAAAACATGTGTGCATGGAACATATCATCGTGGGATTTTGAGGTTCACCTACCTTTCCTAGTGTATAATTGGGGAACCATGGATATAGGATGTTTCTTGGGTAGCCTGCAGTGGACATTCATATATTGACCATGCGCATTGCATCATTGCTTAGCTATCCAACTCCTTTCACAAGAAAATGTGTATCGACGAATTTCAACATCTAGTAAAAAATTTTCTCAGATGGATGCTTCAACATCTTCCCATTGATGATAAGGCTCTCGATGTGCAACCCACCATTGCAAATGAATTTCTAGGAGTACTTTGTCAAGTGTGCAATCCCTCTGATGCTTAGGAATGTTTTGTATCCATGCAATAAATGTATCCACCAGTTTTGATCCATCATACCTTTATGAGCCAAATTATGCCTCACGCTCCTTTGTAGAGATATGCACACATATCCTTGTTGATACTTCATATAGCTTATTCCACCACAGATCCATGGAATCCTCAGAATCTATGTCATAATACTTGACACTTCTCCATCTTAATTCACTATCTACGGTGGGGCTGATGTAGTCTTCCCTGTGGCCTGTGATCTTATAAATAATCTCAATGAATACTCTCCATGCATCCTCATCCACATGATCATTATACCTATCCCATTCTTATGGATCTAGTGGTGCAAACATGCACAGGGTGTTTGTTTCAAATGACATCTACTGCTTCTTCAATTTTAGCACCACATTATTATCTAAGGCCTAGTCAATGCCCAATAATGCAGGATATGGATAAAATTCATCCATAATGTCTATGACCCTGAAGTCATCCTTTGTTTTATCTCCTTCTATGTTCACTAACACTTGCTCTAGATGACCTATTGGGTAGATCTTGTATTGATTGGCCAAGCATATATGGATGGGCGACCAAACCAAATTTGGTTTACCCATCATCTCCCAAGATTTCTTCAATAAAATATTCATGTCGGAACCCAGATCCAACATGAATCCATCCATGCCATAGCCACCAAGATATGTTGTCATATTAAATTATTGGCCAATACACTTTTGCTTGTTGACTAGGCATACATGTCTTTATGGCAGCGGAGCTGATATGGTTGCTTCCACTCGTTCCTTCATGCAACTAGCTAACATATAAGTCAACTTACTTGCAACTTCTGGATCATTCAACATTCACAAACAACAATGCAAGAAAAAAATTTCTTGGTCTTTAGATTCTTCCCTGTGACCTGACTCATGTAATAATTTTGTGCGCGCTGCGCTTCCTCCGAGAGTCGTTATTCATATTATTTTTTCTCAGTGCATCACAACTCAGTATGTTTGTAATCCTCCTCTACTGTTTGTCATGTTAGGCACTATATTTCTTTGTGCACACGAGCCTCTTCTAAAACTATTTGCATCATGCGCTACAATTCCTCACATGCATGAGCTTCTTCCAATGACCTCTATGTCACACATTGTACCTCTTTGCATATACAAGCTTCTTCTAGTGACCTTTGTGTCACTCTCTCCACTTCTTCCCAGATCCGACCCTCCTCAAGTGACCTCTGATTCACATGTTGCAGCTCCTCGCACACTATTTATTCTTCTGGTGATCTCTGCACATAGCGCAAGAACTACTTTTGTTGGGCAACATCAAACATTAGAGGGGGATGAGGTGCCTTCCTTATCTTTCCATCAGACTTTTGACAGAACTCATAGAGTGAATTGTGATTCTTCATATGGTACTTATGCTAATTTGGGTATTGAGGTGGCACATGGCCCCACTATATACATATCTCACACCATTCCATCTGCCCATATGGAAATGGAATGGGTGCACCTGTTTCTACATAATTTGGTAGGACATAACATTCATCTCTCTGATTCCATTTTGAGTGACAGGTGGTACACCATATGTGCTCATTCATGACCTTCCTCTTAGCCATATCTTTCAATTGCATCGTTATGTTGGATATTTGTGACTGCACCTGTGCCAAACCTACCGACGTCTCTGCCCCTCCTGACGTAGCTTCCAAGTGCATGGAAATTTCTATGCCTTTGCTTGAGTCATCACCTTCTATTGGGTGAGAAAAAATTAGATATGGGGAAGTAACCCCGCAATAAACCATTCCCTGTGCTGCACATCTTGGATTTGGAATGTCATCCTATCCAATAAAAATTTAAACCGCTGGTCATAATCCCATATGGTCTCGCCTTCCTTATACTTGATCTCTTTTATCTTTGTGGTACATTGGGATTCTGAATTAGGTTTCTAGAACTCCCTAAGTAGATCTTTCTTAATCTCTACCAAATACCTTGTTTGTCCCATTGTCACAGTAACCTTATACTTCATATACCATGTCAAGGCTCTGTCCCTGAATGTGGTATCCAATTACACAATTTTTGTTGCTTTGTCTATAATTCTCTTCACAGAATAGATTGCTTCACATGTAAACCATTGTTGCTTCACATGTAAACCAATGTTGCTTCACATGTAAACCAAATTGGAGCTAGTTCCTTTGCTCTGACTGTTAGAGGTTTGATTTCATGACACCACTATTCCTCAGGGTAAAGTATTGTTGACTTTACCTTCTTCTTCACTTTTCTCTTCTCTTTTATCTTTGTCTTCTCTCTCTTCTACTCCAATTGTTGCACTATCTATTGTGTTTTCTTCTTGATTAAAAATGCACAAGGGGGGGTGGTACAAAGGGGGGTAAGTCCATCTTCTTCTAAAATTTCTCGTGAGGTGACCCACATAGTTTCCTACTTGTAGCCATGCATGACCATATACTATTGTCAATTCATCTCCCCCACCATTAGGGGAGCCTCCATATTCCTCTTGTTTTGGTGCACCAACACACTATGCTCTACCTTCCTATCCTATTTTTGCACCACAAATGTGTGATTTGTCTCCCGGTCCATTATGCACACTACCTCTTTATGCACTATCTTCTTCTTTGAAGAACGAACTACTACTCTGCGCACCATATTTTCCTCTTATCAACGCACCACTACTTTGCGCTTCATCTTCCTCTAAGTTTGTGACACTCCAAAAAAACCAAGGGGTGTGGACTTCTTCACCTAGGCTCTTACTAGTACCACTACTGGTATCCCCACAGGACACCCGATCCTTTGTATCACACCTCTTCACATGCATATCTTCAGTTGTGCTCCACTTTAGCACAACATACTTTTTTGGACTACCACTTGGTGCAGTTTCTTTTCTCTTCATCTTGAGCCCGAACCCTCATCGTGTGCCCCTGGCTAACTCTTTTACACCTCTCTTTTTTGTTTTTCTTCTTATCTCAACTCTTCTTATGTACCTCTTGACTCTTTTTCTCCTCTGCTCCTTTGGGTCCATTCCATTCCTCAACTCATCTCAACAATTTCCAGATCCTCCTCAACGGATCCAATTTCTCTCTAACTTTCCCCCATCTTTGAACCCCCCCCCACGTTAGGGGAGTTTACTCAACCATCTAATTAGGATCCATGCACATGAACCCTTTCTCCATGAACAACATTTTTATCGAAAGTGTAATTTCTTCTGGCATCCACTTTCTCATACCATCCACGAACTTTCTTTCAGCCTCATTGAAAGAATTGATGTATTCCACAAAAAACTAAAAAATGTAGCCTTATTTTACTCAATAAAACCAAAATTCAATATCTCAAGTCCCTTTACTATCCAATACTTTCAATCTTTAAATCTTGGCTTGATCAAAAACCACTGGTTCCAATGATCACACACTAGAATTGGTAGCAATTTTCCTTTTTAGCCATTTAAACACGAAACATGGAAATTTAGCAAAGAAAAGTTCATGCATATCCATGTACATATATCTATCCTTCCATTGATTAAAATTCACCCTCAGTCCCTAGGTTTCCCGTAGGGAAAAATCATGTTCTTTTGTAGTCAACCAATCTTGAATCTCCTCCCGATATGGATGCCACCTCATCTCTTGCCTTCATCGTTCCTAATAAGACTTTCAGGTCTCGACAACAGAACCATTTTTTGGGTGTTTTGATCCACATTTGCACATGTCCTTAACGTTGGGGAGTTTAGACCCATGGTTAATCCATAGTTTTCCAACAAAACCCCCATAACACTGGCATATCAATCCTTAGCCAAATCCGAGGAAGGTATCACCTGAGATGAAAAGAGGATCATAGAGACCATAAGGTCTTGTGACATGGATGAATGCTAAACACATGAAGATCCATTGGGATTGGAATTCATGTGACTTATATCTGGAAAATTATCTATGTACATATACTTATCCTTCCATTGGCTTCCATTCACCCTCAATCCTTTGGTTTCCCGTAGGGAAAAATCATGCTCTTTTGCAGTCAACCAATATTGAATATCCTCCCGATATGGATGCCACCTCATCTCTTGCCTTCATCATTCCTAAAAATACTTTCAGGTCTCGACAATAGAACCATTTTTTGGGTATTTTGATCCACACTTTCACACATCCTTAACACTGGGGAGTTTAGACCCAGGGTTCATCTATAGTTGTCCAACAACAACCCCATAGCATTGGCATTTCAATTCTTAGCCAAAGCCGAGGAAGGTCTCACCCGAGATGCAGAGAGGATCATAGAGACCATAAGGTCTTGTGACATGAATAAAGGATAAACACATGAAGATCCATTGGGACTGACATTCATGTGACTCATATTTGAAAAATTATCATGACTAAGAAGTAAAACAATACACACACATATCCAACTCATACATGATATACATAGAATAGATAAGAACTATCAACAACCATAGAACTTCATATCTTCTCCATAAATCCTTAGAATTACAACAAACTGTGAAATGCACTTTCTCTCAAGAATCAAACATATAAAAAACACACAATTATATCCAAAATCATTATAATATTACAACAAAATTAAAGCAAGATCGATACTAAGGACTCAATGAATCTCTTCTAAAACATCTAGCTAGCCCATTTCTGATATCACTGCTTCCTTTGATTTCTCTTCTCAGGAGTGCTGTCTCTTTCTGCTTTACTCTAGTCACTTGACTGACAAAAATGCCTTACACACTTCAAGCACCCGCCTACAATCCACACAACCTTCAGGAATCAAGGAAATATTAATTGCCTTGCCAACTCATCTTTTGTCAGCTCCATGATCCCTTGTGCCACTGGAAGTAATCATTCGTGAGGATTTCTTGATGATTCTTTTCTTGATTCTAGCGTGCGTCTTCTTGATTTACAGTGCACATCAAAACTGGGACTGATACATGTTCAATACTCTTTTAGGCTCGCTACGCACTATAAAAACTCGGTCTGGAATGGACTGTTTTTCATTCCTTGCGCATTACCTTAGGTGTGCACAAAACTATGGAATGAGCATGCACAACTTTGTTTGCATACATGCACAAAAATTAACCCAATACTTTGGCTTCCAACTATGGTAAACCTTATGTTAATTCAAATACGTGTTGATGCTTAGAGAGGACCAATTGCAAATCTAGGTGAACTTATGGTGGTGTGGTGTCGACTACCTATATGGAATTGAATTGTACAATAACACTTGAGTGGCCTTTCTTCAACAAATTCTCCATAATATGAGAGGTTGTAATGTTAGGGGAACAAGAGGTAAACTACTTGTGGGGTATTTTTCTTCCCTTCATGTGTGAAGCACATGTACAATTCCTTAAATTTCATCGTGACTGGTTCCAAAGTGCGTAGCCATTATTTCCCAAGATTTGTATATTTTAACCTTGTACAATTATTTACTGCAAACAAATTTTGAGTAAAAGAACAAAAAAGATACAATGGCAACTACAAACATTTCACAGAGATTTTTCCCCTGGAAACCAAAATCGGGAAAACCAACATATTCTATATTCATACATACTAATACATTGTTTACAATACAATATACAATCCAAAACCCTAACCGATTGACCTGGATTAGTCAACAAACCTAATTCCTTAACTAGAAATAGAAAACCATCGGAAAAAAAACCACGTGTTGAAAAACCACCCAATAATGGACACAAAAATTGAGGTGACATGAAAACCGAGGCAAAAGTGTGACATATTTCCCATGGCAGATTTTTTTTCTCGGGGGAACTTCCCCCAAACCCATGTGCAGGGGGGATATCACCCCCCTGCGACCCCCCCTCAAAACCCCCTATGTGCCCGACGCAACATAGAAGACACTAGGGATGGTCATGCAAAGGATATAACACATACCTAACATTCTCCCACTTGTTTTTTTATTTTCATACAGGGGGTTATAGGGTTGCATAGTCAACAATCTAGGGAAATAATGCCCATGGATCCTCTACACCAAGAGAACTTCTCAGTGCTCACATATTTTTTTAATGAATCTGCAACACTCTTCAAAGTGTCCACCTTCATCAACAACACTTTCTTTTCTCAAACCATGTCTATCACAAAGTGATATTGAATATCAATATGATTTGTCTTTGAAGGATTAGCCAAGTTCTTTGCCAGAAAAATTGCACTCTAACTATCACAATCTATCCTTACAGCTTGCTGTACCAACCCAATACTTGAACATACTATTTGTAACCATACTGCTTCCTTACTTGCATGAATGGTTGACATGTATTCAACTCTGGTAGTTGAAAGTGCCACTACAACCTGTCTTTTTCTCATCCAACTGATTTCTCCTCCAAACAGGTTAAACACATACCCGCTTGTAGATCTCCTACGAAACAAATCTCCAGCCTAGTCTGCATCCACAAAGACATGTATGTCCAACACTCTGTCCAATCCTAGTCTTCCCTGGTAGAACAATACATAGCTAGTAGTGCCACTCAAATACCTGAAAACCCTTGGTGATTGTTTTAAACCATACAAGGACTTTTTCATCTTGCATACCAACTCCGTCTTTCCCTTCACAACAAATCCTTCTGGCTGCTTCATATAGAATTCTTCTTCCAGATCCCCATGTAGGAATGTTGTCTTCACATCCATATGTTCTACTTCAAAATCAAATGCAACAACAACATATAATAGAAACATTATAGAAGTTAACTTGGAAACATGAGAAAAAATATCACCAAAATCAATTCCCTCAACCTGGGAATAACCCTTTGCTACTAACCGAGCTTTGTATTTCTCCAGTTTTCTTTCTGTATTCAACTTCTTTTTAAATACTGATTTGCTGTCAATGGGATTTGTTCCAGTCAACGAATCCACTAGATACCAAGCCTCATTCTTATCCAAGGATACCATTTCTTCATCCATGGCCTTTTTCTAGATCTTTCCATCCTCTAAATCCACTTCCTCCCTAACAATTCTAGGATCATCATTAGTAATAGACAAAGAAAAATTTGAACGGAAATCAGATGGAGTATACCTTTCTTGTAGCCTTCTTTATCGAACCGATCTCCTCAATATTGGAGTATGAGGATCTTCTTCTTTTGATTCCTGTTCTTCTGTAGAGTCTGATTCATCATCCTTTAAATCAAACTTCGTTTTCTCTGGTTCTTCCTTGGTAGAAATTCATATTTAACAACATCCTTCATTTCTCTAAATACCACATCTCGGCTATACACAACCTTCTTAGTCTTTGGGTTCGAAATATTATAACCTTTGATACCATCTTTATACCCAATAAAGATAGACTTTTTAGCCCCCCCCTCAAACCCACCTATGCGCCCAACACAATGTAGAAAACACTAGCGCTAGTCGTGTAAAGAATATAACACATGCACAACAAGATTTATATCACAACAACCTATTTCAATGGAAAACACATGATTTTTGAGATGACACTCTCCCATTTGTAGTCTAATATTTTCATATCTTCCCCCACATTTCATCGTACCACCATTAGCAATCATAATTTTAAAATTAGATATGGGGTGTACATAACAATGGGTGTCTTGTGCCACTCTCCTATGGATAAAATTATGTGTACTACTATTATCAATCAACACAACCACTTTAAGATGCTTGATGTAGCCAATTAGTTTCAAGGTTTGTGGCATTAAGAAACCAAAGAGGGCATGGAGAGAAATATGGGGTAACTCAAGAGGAACCTACAAGGTGGATTCCTCTTCCATGGAGGGGGTGGTGTCTTCCAAATCTTGTTTAGGTGTAACATCCACTAGAATGTCCTATGAGTAGTTATGTGGAGACACATCCATTGAAATAATTTCTGTTGTTCAAATTTGTTCCCTTTGAAATATCATTCATCACAATTATAACAAAGATGGAGGTGTTGATGTTTTTCCATCTCTTCCGGAGATAGCTTGTGTATCTGGACCAACTGTGAGCTAGAGGGGCCGAGAGTAGTTTCCATCCAGGGATTAGGGAGAGTGTTGAATAAAGGTCTCTTGAGTTGTGCATTGATCACTATCTCAACTTCTTTGGCTCTGTCACAAGATTTCAAGCATGTTTTTGGGCACTTCATCATGACATGTGCTTTAATTTCATCCTTGAGACCACTGACAAAAAAATATTTAAAATATAAAACAATTTGGCCCTCTGTGCAGATATTCAATTGCTCAAATGCAATGATATATGCTATAACTGCATCTATTTGGCATAATTTTGTCATGTGTCCCAAATGGTGAGTGCCACTCTTAAAATGAGCAAAAAGTATTTACACTAATTGGGTCCATGCAATGTAGCCTTTATAATCCTTCCCATACCATTTCCCCCACTTCCAATATTCAACATCTAAATATAAGACCCCCACATGTATTTTGTGTAGGTCATCAATAATTCCACGTAGAAAAAATGAGTGTTCCATTTGGGTAATGCACCCTGAGGGATCTGACCCATCAATTTTTTTCATTTCTACCTTTGGGAAATGATGCCATAAATTGTGATCTTGGAATGCGGTCTGGTGATTATTTTGAAACATGGGTGTGTCTTGTACTTATGGGGGTGTGAATGCCTCTATATTTGGGTCAATGTGTGGATCTCTTACATGAAGACCCACACATGCTACTATGAATATCAAGAGGCCAATTTTTTTTGTCACTGCTTCTTGCACTTGTCAAATTATATTTGCAGGGGTGGTCACTGCTTCTTCTAGCAATTTTCTCTAAGAGGACTGGTTCTAATATGGTGGTACTTGTTGTTGGTTTTTGGAGTGTTCCATATTGCGAGTTTGAACCATGGGAACACAAAAGAAAAAATTCCCCTTGGGTGGAAAGAGGTAGGAATTTCACTATAGAGGTTAGGGCTTGCAGGGTTTATGGTTTGACCCTCGTAATGATATATCACTCATTATTTAAAGAAGTTGAAACCCTCAATAGCCTAAAAAAAAAATTCTACTAAAATTCAGAGGCATGCTCGCTTAGGAAAGAGAACTGATACTACTTATGCTGTCCCTTAATCCTTGAACAATGAACCACTACCAGGTATGCAAATAATATAATTTCAAATTAACAAATAACATGAGACAATAAGATATAAACTGTAAAGAGACCCTTGAATATTAATAATCAAAAGAAGAATGTAATGTTCACTTGCCTCTTAAGGTGGGGTGACCTTCCATTGAGTATACCTCCAAATACATGACTCGAGACAAGACATTCTATTGACTCCTATAACTTTCAATTGCTTTTACATACAAAACCATAACTACTTGTGGTCTCGTCATAAATGGGTACCAACTACCTAGCAGGCCTTGTAAAGTGGATCCTCTTTATATAAAATAACTAACTATTACTATCCGTTGGACTTATTCAAGGAGTATGGATGCATACAATAACTAACTATTATATTGAATAACTAACTATTACTATACATTGGCCTTATTGAAGGAGTATGGCCGCATACAATAACTAACTAACTACTATGTCACCCAAAGTAGGGAGGTTAGGGTAGGACCCTAATATAATTTATGATCACATTCTCCTCTCCAAATTGCCTTTCTATTTTGGAATGGTGTGCCTTGTGCAATTACTATACTCTATAATTTCCTTAAGGAAAACACATTAAATTAAACTTGTACAATATCTCAAGGGCATGTTGATTATCAGGTTATGAAAGGATTAGAGAAGCCACAACTTTGTTCCTAATCTCTTTGAGTGCTTCCTAATGCATTGTGTGATCTGGATAATTTTCAGCATGAAATGAGAGTGGAGATATAATAAAGAAATGTATAGAGATATATCATATATCCAATAATATAATTGAAATATATCAGAGATGCAACCACAGACACAAAGATACAGTAATACACAATTTCTATTAATGACCGAAATGTACAAAACTGTAGACATACAAAGTAAAAGACTCACTAGAATGGTGGAAAATTATCTCTGAGAATAGATGTGATGACTACTGATATTCACAAGAAGATGATTGTTACAATGAGGCTCAAAAGGCCTTTTTAACATAAAGAAAATCCAAAACCCTAACCCCAGAAGATGAAAAGCCAACCATTTTGTGGACCTTGTTTTGGGTAGTTTGGTGTATCAAATTTCCAGGGGCGTAAATTTGGAATACGATATCCATTTGGGACGCACAATAGCTCGTTGGAAAGGTCCCAATAATGCAAGGAGTTCAAGTTTGGTGTGTTTTATTTTTGCAAAAGTTTTAAAATTCATATCTTTGATGATAAATCATTTTTGGGGTGTTGTAAGAACTCTCGAGTACTAATTTGTGTTGCGAGATAGGGACCATCAACCAACTAGAGTAATTCAAGGATGATCAAGAGCTTGAAGAATGTTCCTCCAAGAACTTTCTCGCATTCTAGCAGCAGCTGGGATATACGCCTCTCAGGAAGAGCATATCTTCATAGTAGTCAAGAATCTAGTTGTCTCTCCAAACGAAGATTTGGAAGTCCCATCATATTCCTCTTGTCAATTTGTTGAGGATAATAAAGAATCATGGATAGAATTCAATGGAGAGAAACTGGTGGAACCTGAGATTGAGGAGTCCTTAGCATGCCTCTCAACAGATCCTGTATGTAATCCAAAGACCAATCGTCTTGAAGAGAATAATCTGCATAGAATGGTAGAGGAAGACATTCAATGTGACCTAAACAAAGAAGAGAAACGAGAATATAGTGATCTTATTGAAATATGGTTTCAATTAGTTATTAGGTCACACCACTCTTTTATTTTTCATTATTGATCGATATCATCATCAAAGTAGATGGTCCTTCATACTTTGGTATGCATTAAAATTTATCTTTTAAACCTGAGTATGGATATATTTCTAACCCTGTTACGCACATGGCTTCAGTGGAAGTATTCCTATACTTGAAGGACATTTTCTTTTGTTCAATTAGAGTAGGATAGGTAAATAAATAAATAAATGTTGCACATAAGTATAATGCAACATATCTTTCATACTTTTCATAAATGGGAATGTAAAAAGATAATAAATCAACCAGTTTAAGATCTTTTGTTCCTATAGTAGATTTATTTCTAAAAGTTATGATAATTTTGTTTGGAATTCTATGAGAAGGGAATATATTCACCCTCCGAATGCACACATAATACTGGAAGGGTTTCTATTATAACCCTAAATTGCACCACACATGCTTACCTGGCATCAGGCCAACTCATATCCCTTTTTTGCCAAAAATCTGCTGTACAACTCTTTGAAAATCCTCTTATGTCAAGGCCCACGTGCCCTAACTCATTACTGCATGCATGTACATGCTGGCTGACTCACAACAGCCCGCGTGTACCTAACAAAGCATGAAAAAAGGAAAGTTGTCGACGGAAAAAAAAATCTATGGGTCAGTTAACTGAAACTCCCGGCCATGCATGGCCGAGGGTTTGTCCAAAACCCTAGCTCCTTCTAGCCTATAAAAGAAGGGGTAGGGGTACCATTTGGAGGAGGAAAAAATATAGCGAAGAAACTCTGCCCATTTACGTAATCCATTGTCCCAACCCATTAGCCTTTCCTCATGCCAAAGGAGATCTAACACAAAGCAGTTGAAGGACAGAAGAAGAGGAGCCCAGGATCAGGTTCAAGGAGCAGTGGCCGGTCTCAACATTTGTAAGTTGATTCACTTTCAGTAATAAAAGAATACTTTTCCTGTCCCAATGCATGAATTGTCTATGATTTGATTAATTTATGCTTGATTTCTAACTCTTGAGTATAGAAGTAGCATGCATGCATAGTTGTTATTTGTCTTGAGTGTAGGTCATCTGTGGAAGGAACAACACAAGCAAGTAATCAAAGCGCAACAGAGGATCTACATCAAACACCGTTAATAAGGTAGGTGGTCCTTTTCCATGCATTTACTGAGAAAAAGGGATTTAAATCTTGGGTTGTAGGTAAAAAAGTAGTTTATTTTCAGTCAAAATCTGCATGCAAGTCAGACCCTAGTTTGCTAGTCCGTAGAGTGTTTTTCCCAACAACAGAATTGGCGACCATACTGGGGAGAATACTCTTTAGGGTTCCTGGATTTATTTAAGTTTTTGGGTAGTTTAAATATTTGGTTTTCTGTTTTTCTTTGCCTGTATTTTTCTGTAAGGTCTGAGCTAGCAGGGAGTCTAGTTTTCCATACCAGTTTTCCCTGACTTTTGCTTGACTGTAGTTTTTGGGACACATAGAGGTACACGCGGCCTGCAGAAGGCCTGCACGCCTGTACCAACGCCCTATCCTCTGACAGCTCGCGTGTGAACGCTAGCTGTAGAGATAACAATAGCGTGTAGGAGTTCAGAGAACCTTAGAGGAAATCCTCCTCTTCCCTGTCAGAATTACACATTCTCAGGGGGTTTTCTGGAATCCTGTCTGAGTCTTGCTGGTTCACAGTTCTATCTTAGATTGCCTTTTTTCACCTTATTATTCCTTGCATTATTTGTCTTTTCTGTTAGAAAGAGCATCCAAGCCTTCAAGGGACCCTGGTTATCAATACCAGAGGCCTCTTCCTGGTCTAGACTACCTGTTTTCATTATTTTTCCTTAGAATTTAGATATACACGCGGCCTGTACAAGGTCAGCTCGCGTGTACACGCTTTCTGTCTTTGTTAAGCACGCGTTTGCACGCGTGCTGTTTTAGTGACAACCGTGTGCTTGGATAGGCTACTTTTTGTTCAGGGTGGGGCGATCATCCCCTCCTTTGATAAGAAGTATTTCTCTCAGGTGTTTGAGTCTAGGTTTGAACAGTCAGTAGGTTAGGTCATCTTACCCTTAGCCTACTTTTTCTCAGTTAATAGTTGACATAATTTTTTTTTTTTTTTTTATGGTTTTTAGACAAGCGTGAGAGTCTTTGTTTTTTTTATTGCCATTGTGTGATTCTTTACTCTGATTCATTGCGATCTGCGCTTTAAGCCATAATATTTTTTTCTTGGTTTTTTGCTTGTCGGTATTTTCCCTTTTTTGTTTTACTAGCACTTAAATAAATAAAAAAAAAAGATCTCTTTTCATTTTCTTCTTTGGTTGAGGAGTGTGTTTCTGCATCATTAGCTAGGGAAAAGTCTTTTTATTTTGTAAGTTTTTTTGCAGTTCACTTAGATCATAAGTAGCTCATAGTCGAGCGAAATTCCTTTGAGTTTGCTGTATAAAATCTTAGAAAAAAGAAAAGAAAAGAAATAAACCTTTCTTTATGAAAAGTTGTTGAAATTTTGCATTTAGTAAAAGTTTTTTTTGTTTCCATCTTTTTCATTCATTTTTTCTTTCGTCTTTACACATCATCAGTTTCACCCTCATACCCCTTGACGTAAGATAAATCCATAAAATCAACGCTAATTTTAAAATATACTAGACTTCTATGTTTGTAGGGTTCACAAACTAGTTCAGGACTAGGGCCTTGGATTAGGTTGGAGAGGAAACTCTTCAAGGCCATTCAAAACCAAACATTAGAGTCTGAGATAGGGAGTGTCTAAGTCCAGTTTCATGGAATTTATCCGGGACCCCCCTCTAACACAGGGGATAAACATGAGGTCATGTGCGGAAAGGTAGAGGAGATAATCCCTCCAAAGCCGGACCAATCGTAGTGGAAAACACATATAGAGGGCTTGTTTTGGGATTCCGTTGTTTGCATTTKCCATGGGGCTTCGTGGGTCTCAAATCCATTTGAGGTCCTCAGTTGTCTTCCAGACCATTTTCTCTTGATACCCTTGACAGGTTTCAGGCTTGATACCCTGCTCATTGTGGTCTACCCGACTTTCGACTGTACCCGCCCGGTGACTGTTCGCGTGCTGGCAACCTAGTTGCCAATCTTTTTAGGGACATACATAGGTGACTGCGGGGGTATACCGCGGTACCTAGGATAGACATTGGGATACGCTTTGTAGAGTATACCCAGAGGGTGATTCCGCGTTCGAGTTGCACTTGCACCGGTAAGTTGCTCTAGTGTTGGTTGTTGTAACTGTTCTTCCAAATAGTTTAGTGATTGCTTGTCTTATCTCTTAGGGGATTCTTTTTTAGTGTGTGTTACTTTTGAAAGTTTAGAATAACTTAGCATGTCTTGTATTTTCTCACACAGTGGAGGATCCCGAGCTTCGCCGGTCACGAAGGTTTCTTGGCCTGCCTCCGGTTACACTAGAGCCACCCCCGCCACCATTAAGGCAGAAGCTAGACCAACAAGGGTCTTTTGAAGTGACCGGGTTACAAACCTTTGTGCTCAAACAAATCCCATAGGAATCAACCGTTTTGAACCTTGAAGCAGCCGCTCTTGGCTTGGTTGAAACCTCAACCACTGATATATTGGCACCGTTTATTGTACCAATCCAATTTCACAAATGCCAGATAGTGCCTCACACAGCTATGGAAACAAATGCTATTACTTCTTTTGGGAATTCTTCAATTCCCACCACCGTTGCTACCACAGGAGAGTCATCTCCTAACCTACCGTCGTCAGTCTGAGCCACCATGGTCTCGGTCGCAACTACGTCGCACAGTGGACCGAAGCCGTCTATGGCGGCGGCCACAACCCCCTTCACACCTAGTGAGACAGGCCCTCCGTTTTCATATGGTATGCCTAGTTCAGGTACAAGTCCTGCACTAACCTACTCCACTTTACAGACTTTGGGTCTGGGGGCAGGGATCTCTAACACTCCTCTGCAAGGTCACTTTGGGGGCACTCCTGTCCCTTTTAACACTTTTCCTTACGCAGGAGGTCATATCCATCCTTCGTCCCCTTCGCTTGGTGGTCCACATCAACAGTCCGCTGGGCAGCCTACACACACTAGTTTATTTGGAAAAGGGAGTCAAGGAACACCTATGCACAGTATGCTGGTAGGTTTGACACTGTTTTCTTGGAATGGGACATTTGGTAACAATACATTCTCATCCGTCGCTTTTTCGTCTGGGGGCAATCCCATTTTTGGACAATCCACTCTTGCGCATGGTACTATTCCTGCACAGGGGGCACACATAGCAGGACCTTGGAACTCAGGACAAGGATCCGTTCCCTCCTCCGGAATGCCGTTCTGGGCTAATTCTTTCCACAGTCAATGGAACTCTGGACAAACTACTATGCCTCTCCCATCAGGACCGGCATGGGGTAATCCTTCCCAAAGTCCTTCGAACACGATGCATGCCCAACACTCTATGCCCTTTATGGGAAATCAACCGATGATGTCTCAACAGATGCAAAATCCTTGCACTGGTCAGGGCCATGGTTTCTACTAGAATCTGGGCTAGCAACCAAACTTTTCCTGGCAACATGGTGCCATTCAAACTCCAGGACCCTTTTTCCCAGGTTATCAGCGGCAACCCAAATTACCATTCCTGGCGACGTTACACTTTCCAGATTTGACAAGGTTGTTAAATGATCCTATTTGTCACGATCCACGTTGGCCTCCTATGCCGAAAAAGTTTCCTTTGGACATTCCAAAGTTTGAGACCAAGCCCAATGAAGATCAAGGTGATCATGTGACTACCTTTCATCTTTGGTGTTCATTTAACTCATTGAAAGATGACTTTGTACATTTGCGATTGTTTCAATGTACTCTTATCAGGAGTGCCGCGAAATGGTACATCGAGCTCGATCTCTCAAGATACTCTTCTTTTGGCGAATTGGCGATGGCCTTCCTTAACCATTTCCAGTTACCTGTGAGATACGACGCTGGCACAGATTTTCTCACCAATTTTGAACAGACAACATTGGACCATATCTATGATCATATCCGAGAATGGAGGCACCGAAAGAGTCTAATCAAAGTACCAGTCCCACCAGTATTCCTGCTTGAGTGGTTCCTTAAGTCTTTGGTCCCACAATTATCCAAAGACATCGCAATGTCCAGAGTTTTCTCCGAAGAAGATGCCATCATGAGGGCTCAACAGTTTGAGCTCATCTATTCTTAGTCTGGTTTATTATACAACATCTTTCCAGATGCACCACGTTCGATACTGGATAAAACTAGATAGAGAGTTGGACCACATGTCGATGGTATTGTTGGTTTAGCACAAACCAAGCCCGCTGAGCAATTGACAAAACAATTGCAACAATTATCCATACAACACACAGCGGCCAACCAAACTACTGCTTTGGATGCTCCCCCTACCCAAACGTCGGAAGTACACACCGTGCAGTCGACTAACCCAAAGGCCACCCAACAGCCTGAAGGGAAGAAAAAACAATGAAAGAAGGGTAAGGGGGATAAAAAACCCACTGATAATGCTAGCGGGGACAACACGGAAAAATGAAAGGTGAGGTATCCATACAACTTGTGCGCATAAGACCACCCAACCCATCTTTGTCCTCGACTTGCAGAGGCCCAAAAGTTTGTCACACAACAACAACAAGCAATGTTGACTAATCCCTTTCAACATGGGAAAAATCTAACTCAAGCCTCTACAAGCACAGAAGGGGGCAACCAAGAAACTTGCCCTCCTCCAAACAATCCCTCATCCGTGAACGTATATATGGTTAGGGGTGATGCTTTCATAACAACTAGAGCGCACGACTATAGTAAACCAAGTGCTTCTGAGAAGGGTAAAGAAGTTGATCTCCCATCTCTTCCTCTGCAGATTGTGAAGACATTGGGAGAAACAATGACATGCATTCCAAAGGGTGCCTTTAAAAAAGCTTCTCACAACCCAAACGCAAGGGCTGCCCAGAATTACTCTGTGGTAGAGGATTTATCACAAACCCCTTGTGCAATGTCTGCTTTTGAGGTCCTCCAAAGCTGCCCTGCTCAGAGGAAATCCTTGTTAACTTCTTTGGGATCTACTGAGACTTGTAATCTAGGCACCATCATGTTAGATATAACCGACTTAAAACCTCATCTTCCTTACCATGTAGCGTTTCAGATAGTAGTGGCTCATCCCACGAAATTTTTTATTCATAATATCTTTCGCACGGTGGTCGACAAGGGCACCTTGACATGCGTTATGTCATTAGCATGCTGGAAGGCCATCAGCCAGCCTGTTTTGTCTCCATCACCTACTCTCCTCACTGCTTTCAACGGTCGTTCATTCCGACCACATGGAATCATTCCTTCTTTCCCTGTGCAGCTAGGAGGGAAAACTGTGTGTGTCGAAGTAGAGGTAGTCGATGCTCCCCTCGACTATAATATCTTGTTAGGATGGAGTTGGACTTATTCTATGCAAGGTGTGGTTGCTACAGTTTTCCGAGTCTTGTTGTTTCCACATGAGGGTCGGATAGTGACCATTGATCAACTATCTTTCTCCAGACCTGACCCAGCTTTGGGGGCATCCATGGTCCCAATGATTGATAATCCTCAACCAGGTGTCGTTAACGTAGGAGTTGGTTTGTGCCCATCCTTGATGGGTACTTTCGATTTCCCACCTCCTCAGGATGATATCAAATTTATATCTAATCACCATAAGGTTGAGATTTTTCAAGTTTCATCGTTCCACACGACTTACTTTGAGGATCCTTGGATTCTTCCTTCCCCATCAACCATGATGGATGAGACGAGGCACTCCGGCATGTCCATGCCCTTGTCAGTCACTGAGGCAGCGTACTCTTTAGTCCAGCAAGCTTTAGCTAACCCTGATCCGAATCCTGCACAAGAGTTAGATCCACTTCTAGAGCCTATTTGGGCTCAGGGTTCTCTCGCTAATGTCGATTCGTTAGACTTAGTCTTGCCTTCTGACGAAGCAGTAATCGAAGCAATGACTAGTCCAGACAAACCTTGGGAAGATCTTCATCACATATCATATTTTCTCCCAGAGTTAAGCCAAATCAAAGCATGAGAATTCACCGTTACCATGACGGGAGATCAGCCATGTCCTATTAATCTCTTAGCTACGCAAGAAATTTATGCTGAGGGCAATATGGCGACTATAGCTGAAACTATACCCATCAACATCTCCCGAAACCCTGGCGTCATGGAGAATGTCTTCGTCGGAGGAGATTGCTCCCCTGAAGAGATTCAAATTTACACGGATATTTTCAAAGAATTCCACGATGTTTTTGCCTGGTCTTATGAGGAAATGCCAGGTATCGATCCAAAAATAGTTGAACATGAAATCACAACGTATCCTGATGCCAAGCCTGTTCGACAAAAACTTCGTCTAGTCAATCCCAAGAAAGAAACAACCCTCAAGATTGAGGTTGAGAAATTGCTAAAAGCAGGTTTTATTTATCCTATACATTTGATTCAATGGGTGTCGAATCCTGTGTCGGTCAATAAAAAACAAGGCACGATTCATATATGTACCGATTTCCGTGATTTGAACAAGGCATATCCCAAAGATAATTTTCCAACACCATTCATTGACCAGATCATTGATGAATGTGCCGGTTGTGAAGCCTTTTCATTCATGGATGGTTTTTCGGGATATAATCAAATCCAAATCAAACCTGAAGACCAACACAAGACGACATTCATTTGTCTGTGGGGTACATTCGCATATTGTAAGATGCCTTTTGTCCTTGAAAATGCTGGAGCCACATTCCAGTGGGCCATGTCTTTTGATTTTCATGACCTCAAGCATATAGTCAAGGCCTATCTAGATGATTTAGCATCACACTCTCGCAAGCGCACGGATCATCCCACACACCTTAGACTAATCTTCGAACGTTGTCGCTACTTTAGGATTCGCTTGAATCCAAACACGTGCAACTTCTGCGTGACATCGGGACATTTGTTAGGTTTCATCATATCAACAACAGGGATCATGGTCGATCCTCTTAAGGTGGAGGCAATAATCCAGTTTCCCCCCCCCCACGCACACTCCTACAACTTCAAAGTCTACAAGGCAAGGCGAACTTCTTACGACGCTTCATCGCCAACTATGCCAAAATCACCAAGGGCTTTATGCATTTACTAAAGAAATACATTCCCTTTTTCTGGGACGAAGCCACTCAACGCTCTTTTGATGCATTAAAACACGCCCTCACAACCGCACCTCTGCTACGACCACCTAACTATAACAAAGATTTCTTATTATATCTGGATGCTGTAGAGTCAACCATTGGCATAGTTTTAGTTCAGGAAGATGATTTGTTTTTAGAATACGTGATCTATTACCTAAGTCGAGGCCTCGTAGGACCGAAACTCAATTATTCTCATATCGAAAAACTTGCGTTGGCAGCAGTTCATGCTGTTCAACGGTTCCGTCACTATGTTCTATTCCGCAAGACCACCGTCATTGCTGTCATGAATCCATTCCAGTACATGTTGACACGACGAGTTATAGGTGGAAAAATCAGTAGATGGATAGTCATCCTCCAAGAATTTGACTTAGACTTCGTTTCAGCAAAATCCAAGAAGTCATTGGTCTTTGCAGAGCTTATTTCGGAACTTCCGGTTGAGTCAGGTGATGTTGTGCCTGAGGAATCGCCTATCCAAGGAGATATGTTTTTGATTGCATCTATAGACCCCTGGTACGGAGATATAATTATCTATCTCCAGACTTTGAAATTCCCTACCTCTGCTTCTCGTGACGAGCGTCGGCGGATATGCCATCAGGCTAAAAATTATCTCATACTCGATGATACGTTGTATCGGAGAGGTGTAGACTGCATCTTATGTCGATGTCTCACTCATGAGGAGGCCATCCTCGTGCTCAACGATTTCCATACTAGAGCTTGTGGCGGTCATTTATCTGGGTTGGCAACAACCCAAAAAATTCTACGAGCATGTTACTTCTGGCCGACACTTATCAAAGATTGTATCGAATCGGTCAAGAAGTGCCATCCGTGCCAAATATTCTCTCGAAAGATGAGGGCACATCCCACTCCTATGTTTCCTGTCATCATAGTTGGTCCCTTCACTAAATGGGGATTGATTAAACTACATGCAACCCCCCGTCAGCAAGGGGGCACCGCTATATCATCGTAGCTGTCGACTACTTCACTAAGTGGGTTGAAGCTATGCCAACGTTTAAAGATGATGGAGAGACTGCAACTCTCTTCTTATTCAACCAAATCATAGCAAGGTTCGACTTCCCGAGAGAGATTGTCACTGACCATGGCAGTCACTTTCAGAACCAAATGATGACCGAATTAACATCAAAGCTTGGATTACGACAGGAGCATTCATCACCTTACTACCCCCAAGCCAATGGGTAGGTGGAAGCTGTAAACAAAACTCTTAAGACTATTCTACAATGAACTATCAACTCAGCCAAGTCAAATTGGCATTTGATGTTATACTCAGAATTATGGGCTTACTGAACATCTGTTAAGATTGCAATCGGTTTCTCACCTTTTCAACTCATTTACGGGCTGGAGGCAGTCTTGCCCATCGAATGTCAAATCCCATCTCTAAAATTGGCAGTACAGTTATTGCCAGACACTTCTCCACTTGAAGAACGGTTAGTACACCTTGAGTAGCTTGATGAGCAGCGTTGCGATGCGGTCCTAGCCAATGAGGCTCACAAACACAAGGTCAAGTGTCAATATGATAGGTCCGTTCATCCTCGAATTTTTTCTGAGGGCGATCTTGTCCTTGTCTATGACCAAGATAAGGACCCCGTGGGGGCAGGAAAGTTTAAACCCATGTGGTTCAAACCCTTCATTATAAAAGAGGTTTTAAAAAAGGGCACTTATCATTTGGTTGATTTTGAAGGGAATGCTTTGGCGGAGCCTAGAAATGGGCTCTACCTCAAGAAGTATTACTCATAGACAGGTCACTGTGGGTCACTTTCTGTAACATATATATAGTCTTTGTACTATTACTTTTTAAGTTTCTTTTAAGTGTTATGGATGTGTCATTGATGTCATCTTTCATCAATATGGAATATTTCAAGTGATTCCGAGGTGTTCATTGGGTAGGCAGATGATGCTAGTCGACACACGCGGAGGCTTGCCTCTGCAACTTGGGTAATCTTTTCACGTCAGGGCCAATTGTTATCTTCCAGAGGTATATGCTTAGGTGACACCACAAATAATGTCGCCGAGTATAGTGCAGTTATTGAGTTTCTTCGTGATGCCTTGTCATTGGGTATCTCTCATCTCCAGGTCTATCTCGACGCTCAACTGGTTGTGTCACAGCTAAATAGAGTATACCGGGTTCATGATCCAACTTTACACCGACGATTCCTTAGGGTACGTCTCTTAGAACGAAACTTTGATTATATTACATATTTTCATGTTCCTAGGAGATTAAACCAAACTACAGATACTCTAGCTAATCAAATTTTAGATTGGAATCTTGCACACATATGAAAAAACATTGGCATAAACATGTAAATACATTTTTTCACACATAATCCATAAGACACAAAAGACAAAAACCATATATAACATCATAAAATAACCAGAGTACATAGATGGATGCAAGTGCCTCAAAAATGGGTAGTAACGAGCCACCGGGCTTATGCCCTCAAAAAATATATACAAGTAGGTGATCGGGGCACATAAAAAGTAAGTAGGTTCAGGGCCTATGGGCCATGTTATAATCATCCACAGCATGGGCTAAACGCCTAAACAATCGGACCCATGTCCGAGGTTCCCCCACTACATGAGGCTACATGGATGGCGGCAGGTCCTCTATCTTTGCCATCGGGACTGTGCAAGTGAGCGCAGTGAAGTTACGCTCAACTCGTCTAAGGACCCTCTCGGCCTCTCTGGCTGGGAGGTTCCCTGTTACTGCTACTCCCCCAGTGGCGGAAACCGCGACTTTTGGCTGTGGACGATGCCTGTTCCATGCATAATCGACAGGTCGCATGGGTCCCACATCTGCATGCAACAAACGTTTATTCGTCAAATACTCTGGCATACAAAAAAATGATATATATAACAAAAATACATAAAAATTACATATGAAAACAAAAAAACTACAAAGGTGGAGACTTACCCATCTCCCCTCGCTCCTCACCAGGAGGCACGGGTATCTCAGGATCTCTAGAAAAGTCTATCCTTGCATATGGGTAGTCCTCAATCATAGGGATCTGTCGTGACAACCAAGCAAAGAAATCATCGTCGAAGGACTCAACGGTCCTTCCACCACCCTATTGCGGCAGTAAGACTGCCCATCTACACACTACAGGGAAAGAGGCCTGATGTCCTCGTACTACAACCCAAGGACTAAAACTTGGAACTCTCTCAAAAAAGAATGAACACAAGATGGTCCCGAACCTGAAGTTCCTTTGTGTCCGCTGTCGACAATCTGTCAATTTCCTCTTCATGCACTCGAGCAGTGTGGTACTCTAGTCAAAAATTTGTGCATTCATGCACTGGATGGTACAGTTCATCTGTGCGCGTGACGCCTGATGCAAGGCTACTGAGCCGGTAATCCGCCCAATCATTAACAATATAGTCTGCAATGCTAAGTTAGTAATCTTGCTAATAGGTACCTGGGAGCCCACATGGTCAGTCCTAGTCCCACAATGCTCAGCTATCAGTTCCAAGATCTTGCTCGGCCCCACAGGAAATGTCCAGAAGTTGACTGGTTCCCCTCTCCTTGAGAGGCCAGTCAGAAAGTAGATATCCTCGGTGGTGGGCACGAGTGATTGCCCCTCTAGCATAAATGCCTCTACATCAGGGTGCCGGTAGTCAATCAAGGCATTCAGTAGCCTTGGTTGTGCGTGCATAAATGGACATAGAAAGAATTTGAGTAAACCACATTGCATTAACACGACCACGACATTCAGATCTGCTGCAACCAACTCACTGATTGCCTCATGCTCCCTTTCCCTCCACTGGACATACATCCTGCCAACACAACAAGGTAAAGGAGGGTCAGTACTTCCTTTTAGTTTGCTTTTTCATGATAAAAGGGGGGTACACGCGGGCTGTAGAGGTGACAGTCACGTGTACACGCGGGTAGACTTTACTCTGCCCGAATGTACATGCAGCCTGTCTAGAGACAACTCGCGTGTACCTAGGGCCAACCTTTTTAAGGTCGACGCCCACCCAAAAAATAAACTAAACAACGAAATTGAAGTATTGAATAGCTAGATAAGGGAGTTTGTACTTACTTGGTCCAAGCAAAAGTTCGTTTCATCCACTGTAGCTCCCAGAATCACTATTTTTGGCAAAGGGGGTCTTTTGGCTCCAGAGTCAATTTCCAAATCAACAATGGTGATAATGAGCTGCCAACTTCTATTTATAGACTTTTTGGCCTCTTTTTGTCACTTTTTTGGCCTCCCTTATCAGTTTCTTTATACCAAAAACCATTTAGAGTGATCCAGGAGTTATATGGGAGGGATTTGATCAGGTATTGGGACATTTTGTTTTTTGAGTTTTGAGAAAATATTGACGGTCCATAATTTTTTTTTTTTTTTTCAAAAATCAACTTGAGCATATAGGTTAGGTTACCACCCCAACTTTTGCATCTCGTTGTCTTTTTCTTCTGCTATAGGATCGACCCCATCAGGTTGTGACACATAACCATTATATTTTCTCTAGAAGTGTTGCAACTTGGTGGTAGAGCTTATCAAAACATGGATGCCTTAGGTAGGTCCTGGTTGCATTATGGTGTCCATGCCGTTTCTAAAAACACTGTAGGCTCGGGAGTCCATATAGTCTTTCCTGAATCTGAGTTTGAGCCTCATTTGCATGATTCTTTTTCGCTCTTTGTCTCACCCTCAGGACTCCCAAAATAACGGGTCTCCTTTTAATCCCTTTTCAGACCCTCTAAAAATGAAAATATTGTCGAGCGATCTTGTGGCCTTTCACGCTCGTTAAACTGAAATTTGAAGTCACGTCTGTCCGGCGGTAGTTTACCCCTTTTTCAGTCTGGATGGTCAACTGTACGAACAAAGGTATACTCTATTGAATTCTCATTCTTTAGAAGAGTACTCTCAGGTATAATTTTATTCCTTTTTCGGGCATGAGGGACTAAATTTACGAAAAAGAAACCCCCACGGAGTCCATAGTTAAGCTCTTTTCAGACTCCCTAAAATTGAAAAGATCACTAAGTGACCTTATTCTTTCACACTCGTTAAATTGGTCCAGAAGAATATTCCTGACAGAGTCCATAGTTAAGATTTTTTTAGACTCCTTAAAAGTGAAAAAATGGCTGAGTGATCTTCTCCTTGTCACACTTGTTAAAATGGTTTTGAATTGACGTCTAATCAGTGCTAGTTTACCCCTTTTTCGAACCGACTAGACTATTGTCGAAAGAGGTACCCCAGCGGAGTCTCCTTTTATGATTTTTTAGACTCTCTAAATATGAAAAATCACCGATCTTACCTTCTTTGGGCTCGTTAAACTTACATCGGAGGACGTTACCATTGTGTGTTCTATCAACCGCATTTGCATACCTTATCCACCAGCCTTGTGACAATTTGCTTCTGCGTCTTAACACCTTTGGTCGCCGAAGGATTTTTCCCGAGTATCATTTTACTAGAACATCAGTCTTGTCCTTGTGCCTTGAGCTTGTATGTTTGCAGTACTCGTTCCTTCATTGTAACATAATATTCCTTTATTCTTTTTCCAAAATTATCGAAAAGAACAAAAAAATCAAATATACCCCAAAAAGAGGATGGGAAAAGTATTTTCTTTATTGGCAGCATAATGAGTCGCCCTTGGATAAAGCACATTTGTCCGTTTGATCATTAGACTATGGGATGTAGTACGACCTTAGGAAGATTTTCTCGCTATATAGAGTTGTGTCCTCCAACGTTTGGTTATTCTTTCAAACATATGGAGAGTTTGCATTGCCTCCTCCTTCGTAGACTTATGAGTAACATATATGCTGCCCGAGTCTCATCACTTGTCGTGCTATTGTCCAAGGGAAGTTTGTCACTAAGCCTGACTCGGCCCCTTTTCAATATGTCTCTTGTCCGCATACCCAGCCATCCTAAACGTCCAATCAAGTCCATGTTCGAAATCACTGAAGCCTTCAATCCGATCATCAAGATTATCAAGTCCATGACCGATGAGCCGTCGAAGACCTCTGGGTAGTGCAATCGTACACTCATATTACACTCCTACCCAAGTTTTGGAAGATTTTGAAGTTGTTGCTCGAGCTCTGAAGTCCAGCCATCAGGCCAAATCAACTTCTAGAAGATGGATACTCTATATGTATATCTTTTTGATTTCGAGATGTAGCTCCACTGTGTATTATTCACGGCTACTCTTTATAGTTATTTGACATGGATCTACAGTAAATTTGATTGGTAGCCATGGTTCTATTTTATCCCGAGCATGGGTATGCCCGCCTCGATGAGACATTTGTTATTTTGTAGATGAGACCTCCTGGTTCCTAATCCTTGGGCTCAATCGTTCGGCACATCAGTAAAGATTGGTAATGTATTTCATCCATCAGATGCTCTTCTTCCCTCACACATTAGGGGTCATCTGTTATAACCCTAAATTGCACCACACATGCTTTCTTGGCATCAGGCCAACTCATATCCCTTCTTTGCCAAAAATCTACTGAACAACTCTTTGAAAATCCTCTTGTGTCAAGGCCCACGCGCCCTAACTCATTACTGCATGCGTGTACACGCTGACTGACTCACAACAGCCCGCGTGTACCTAACAAAGCACGGAAAAAGGAAAGTTTCCGACGAAACAAAAAGCTATGGGTTAGTTAACTGAAACTCCCGGCCATGCATGGCCGATGGTTCGTCCAAAACCCTAGCTCCTTCTAGCCTATAAAAAAAGGGGTAGGGGTACCATTTGGAGGAGGAAAAAATATAGTGAAGAAACTCTGCCCATTTACGTAATCCATTGTCCCAACCCTTTAGCCTTTCCTTATGCCAAAGGAGATTTAACGCAAAGCAGTTGAAGGACATAAGAAGAGGAGCCCAGGATCAGGTTCAAGGAGCGGTGGATGGTCTCAGCTTTTTTAAGTTGATTCAATTTCAGTAATAAAAGAATACTTTTCCCATCCCAATGCATGAATTGTCTATGATTTGATTAATTTATGCTTGATTTCTAACCCTTGAGCATAGAAGTAGCATGCATGCATAGTTGTTATTTGTCTTGAGTGCAGATCATCTGTGGAAGGAAAAATGAAAGCAAGTAATCAAAGTGCAACAGAGGATCTACATCGAACACCGGTAATAAGGTAGGTGGTCCTTTTCCATGCATTTACTGAGAAAAAGGGATTTAAATCTTGGGTTGTAGGTAAAAAAATAGTTTCTTTTCGGTCAAAATCTGCATGCAAGTCTGACCCTAGTTTGCTAGTCCGTAGGGTGTTTTTCCCAACAATAGTTTCAAAAGTAGAGAAGGCATCCTTGTCAGCGGAAGATAACACTTAAGGGAGTGCTTCATGACCTATTTCTTCAAAATTCTTCTTTTTCTTTAAGTTGTTAAAAATGATGCATTCATGATTTATCATTACCTATCTATTTTAAGACCACTATTTCACAAGGATGATCAATTAAGTGATATTTTTAATAGCAGTTGAAACTGAATGTTAATTCCAAACTATTTTATTCATAGCTAATAATTCAACTTTTGACATTTTCCCTAAATTTTCTATTTGTAAGCATGAATAAAAGTCTAGTTTTGAATAGTTCTATTGGTTTGTTTTTAGCAGATGTTCGCAACCTTCCGAGAAACATTTTTTTTAGCATCTCACATTGTTTGCATGAGGCCATGCAAAACCTCAAGCACGGGGGAGTGGTTGCTGAGATAGTAGTAGTTAGGTTTATTTTCCAATAAAATGGAAGTGGCAACAAAAGCAATGGTTAGTTTGGTTCCAAAAAGAGGAGGATTTTGAATCTCAACATGTGGTCATCCAACTACAGAGAAATTTCTTGTTATCCAATCATTGAATTCTTTTGCCTTATTTCTCTAACACTTCCACTGCAAATTCAAAGTTCCTGTATCAAGTGTTGGTATTTGTTTCACCTACATGGTCTTTTAGTAGAATCAAATCATAGGTCCTCTGCCATAGCATCAGAAAACACCAACAACTTCTACAAAGGGAAGCCTACAAAGTTCCAGAATAAAGAGCACTACCCCCAGTTACCTTGTCCAAATTCCCTTTGAATACCGAAATACCATTTTGTGATGGTTTGGTGCTGGATAACAACTCTCCGCTCATTTGGTACTGGGAAAAATCTGCGTTCATTCGGTACTGTGGGAGAAGGTCTGCGTTCATATGGTACTGGGAAACAATCTGTGCTCATCCAGTACTGGGAAAAAATATGCGTTCATCCGGTACTGTGGGAGAAGGTCTGCACTCATCTGATACTAGGCAAAAATCTGCGTTCATTCGGTACTGTAGGAGAGGCTCTGTGCTCATCCGGTACTAAAGGAGAAGGCCTTTGTTATTCTGGTACTGGGAAAAAATAAATCTATGTTCATCTAGTACTAAGGTGATCCAATACTGGTAATAAGGTGTTGGTAGTCCTTATCCTATATTCAAAGTTTTTTCTGTTCAATTTAAATGCTTCAAGTAATAGGACGTATAAACTCAACATTTTTTTGTTTTATTAAGGAATTAGACTAATTATGTATTAAACATGTGGTTACTCTCAATTATTGAATGCTCCTTACCATGAAGTTCTGCAATCCCTCGTATACATCTCCTCGTATAGAAATCATTCATCCTATCACTCTGTTTCTGCCCCTTGTTACTTATTTTCATTTTTTTATTCCGGTACTACTTTGTCCTGATACTGCTCTGTTCCGGTACTGTAGAATTCTGTTCCGGTACTGTTCTATTCCAATACTTCTCTGTTCCGGTACTGTTCTGTTCCGGTATTGCATAATACTTTTTGGTACTGTCCTATTCGGTATTGTAGAAACATGTTCTGATACCAGTTACCAATCTGGTACTAAGGCCGAGGTGATATGATCTTTGTCCAATGCTTAACATCGTTTTCACTTCAGGTAATTGGAGGTATGAGCTAATATTTTCATGTTCTTTCTATCAAGTATCATTTAAGTCTTATGTTAAACTTTTCTTTACCCTCAAGTACATATTCCCCCTACATTTATACACTCACCCCTAAATGAATCATCCTTGCTATCCTTTAAGGAGATATTTTTTACATTTAACTCTATATGATAATGGGTGCACCTGTCTTATTACCTCATCATTTTGAAAAAAGTAATTGCTAATTGAAATATCCATTGAAAAGTGGTGGCACCATTATGACTAATACTAACCTAGTTGATTCAATAGTTCTTATCCAAGTTTATCTTTACATGTTTCTCTTGGGAGGTATTGATGAAAATGTCATGTGGCGGACCGCCCTTGCAAAACCTCAATGAACTTTCATGAGAACCCTAATAGGATTAACTAGAGGGACCCCTTAGTCATTATCTGAGATGTTCCATTACACATTGAATATCTGAGATTTAAGTTGAATGTGGATGATGTCACCCTGGGGATAATTGCAAACAATTAATTATGTGCCTAATAACTCTAAAACACTCTCGTATCACCTGCCTTCCTTATACTCTAAAACTGTCAATGAATAGTATACATCATTCTAAATATTTTGAGTAATATAATAAAAAGGAAGTATCAGGAAGTACAAGTAAACCTGCTGAGGTACTGAACAGGCCTGCTGGCAGCAGGGCCATGCTTGTATGGTACTAAGGTAAACCCGTCGGGGTACTGAATAAGCCTGCTGGCAGCAGGGCTATGTCGGGTAAAGGGAGTTGAAAAACATAAAGTGGCACATATAAAAATAAACAAAAACCCTTGGGTCTCATTCTGAAGCATTATCAAATCAAGGCTAGGAGATGACCTTTATATCTCTTGGATGATGTTCTTAAGAACCTTCAAGTATCTACTTTAGAGTTCTATATTTAAAATAAATAGGTTTGCATGAAATTGCGACCCTTAGTATATGTAATTCACCTTACCTAAGAAAGAAGAACTTTGTCTCTAAAAAATTGGATAAGAAACGAGTTAATCATATTGGGATGTATTCTTTTATGTGTCTCTCTCTTCAAATGAGATCTAAACTATGCTTATATCACTTTTATTTTAAAGGTAATATAATCAGGGGGGTCTATTAGTCAAAGCCATTATGAAAACTCTTGGTCACTATCCTATAATCATATTAGAGTCACATCCAACCCTTTCTCATAACTATGATCCACAACATATTGGATAAGACTTAACATCAAATCACTAATAGATCTAATCTATTACTCATGACTCCACTTTTCCGTCATCACTACTTTTCCATGGGTAAGAAGTGTGAAGCATAGTCCAGGAAGTTTATATTGTATAACAAGTTACTTAAAAGAGAACTTAAGGAGTTGAAGAAAGGTGGCACTTCAAGGAATGCTTGATCGAGTGAAGAGTATCATCAATTTTGAAATTTTGAAGATCATTGTTGCATGAGGACATGCAAGGACTTAAGCATGGGGGAATGTTGAGTCTCCATTTTGAAACCTTTACTACCCTATATTATCCTTTATCTGAGTCAATTTTACCTCTCACATGTGCATATGTTGACCATTTCCTCCACAAATCCACTTAGTGACCTTGTCCATGTGCATAGAGAGGTAACTTATGTTAAAGCATGATTTGTTTGACTTTCTTGATTAAAATTGATTAAATGATTGATTATTTATGCTCCTAATTACTTTGACTATTATTTAGAAGCTTCATGACAAGGCATCACTGATCCGGATTTTATGAGTAGAACGAAATGAATACAAATTATTAACAGGTTCTTAACACAAAATAATAGAGATACAGTAAAACTGGTTTTCTATTCAATAAGGAAATAAGCTGAAATTGTAAAATGCAGCGGAAACAAGCTTGCTGGAATGGTGGCGGCTTATCTCTGAGAAGAGATGTGACGACTGCACTCATTTGCATGAAGATGATTACAATGAGGCTCTGAAGGAATTTTTTACAATAAAAAGGAATTCCAAAAACCATAGACATCCAAAAACCTAACCCTAGGAGACGAAGCACCAAAAGTCATGTGGGCCCCGTTTGGGTAAGTTAGTACATCAACTTCCCGAGGTCGTAACTTTTGCATACGATCTCCATTTTAGGCGTATGATAGCCCATTGGAAAGGTATCGTCAAGGAGATTTATTTTAGGGTAAATATGGAAGGAAATTGTATATTTCAAACCCATTTTCCCAAAAAACATCGTTTAGGGCCTCAAAACTGCTACGGAAGTGAAAACTACTAAAAATAGTAAATTACCAAAATTGCAAGAAAATTGTTTTGAGCCAGTTGGAAAAGGTGAGTGGCCACCAATATCCACCTGGATCAATCCTCCCTCCTTAGGAATCAATGGTCTCCATTGCATTGAGGTCCCCCATCAGATGAGGAAATTTCTGTTGAATTTGGCCTCGGGTGAGCCACTTACCTTGGTGGAAGAGATGTCCTTATTTGATGACTTGATAAAGATGGATCCTTTGATGTCAAGTGACCTTGATCTGTGTGTACACAATATGATCATTGGATACCTATTGTATGTAGTCAGGGTTCAACTCTGTTGGTGTAAGATGTTTTGCTACTTCTGAGGTGTCCAATAATGGTGGGAAATAAGGATGAAGGAGATCCACGTTGAACACTGGGTGCATGCCAAGGAAAGGAGGAATGTTGCAAGATACCAGATATATAAAATATGCAGAACATAAATAAAATGCTAGAAATGGCAGAATGACAGTAAAATATCCAACATAATCTTCACAATACACAAAAATGATATAACAATAGCAATAGAAATAACACTTTGATTCAGAAAGCAATGTTCACAGGCCTCTTCGAGGGGGCAACCTCCAATCGAGTAGTGATCTGTTACAATAATCTCCAAGCTAGGGTTCTCATACCCTCGACCTTTATTTATACTAAATATGTCTATTAAGAGAAGCATCTAGAGGAAGATCCTTCTAGAAGCGAAAGATTCTATTAGGTCTTCTTACATCCGCCTTATTCTATTTTATTGAAAGGCCTTATTAATATTGACCTTTATTACATC
>ML778111.1:1875096-1899588 GCA_009831015.1 Picea engelmannii | reverse complement strand
AACGTTTGACTCGGTCATATGTTTTGGTGAACCCTGAGTGCCCCGCTGTGGGTGTAGCATGAAGCTCAAAAAGCACCATGGATTTGAGCTTGGATTGTTTACTTAAATACAAGCGACCTTTGTATCGAAGCTCATCCTGGAGCTAGGAGTACCCTAGGAGAGCCGGAGCCTTGTTCTGCAGTTGCTGGATCAGATGTGAACTTTTGGGATCTTGAAGCCATTCCTGGCACACAGCTTGGAGCCAATTGGGTACAATGAAGGAAAGAGAGAAAAGGGATCCTTCATCTTCATATTTCTGGGACAGTGCATCCGCCATGACATTGTCTTTGCCCTTCTTGTAAATGATCTCATAATCATATCCAAAGAGCTTAGTCACCCATTTTTGTTGTTCCTGGGAGGAAATGTGTTTTTCCAGAAAGTACTTTAGGCTTTGATGGTCAGTCTTAATTTGGAAGCATTGCCCCAAAAGATATGGACGCCACAACTCAACAGCATGCAGAATCGCCAACATTTCTTTTTCATAAATGGGTTTGCCCAGATTCTTTTCAGACAATTGCTTGCTAGTGAAGGCCAAAGGTCGACCCTCTTGCATAAGGACAATGCTGATTCCTTTCCCTAAGGAATCACATTCCAACACAAAGGTATTTGTGAAGTCGGGAAGGGCCAGAACTGGAGTGGTGCACATGGCCATCTTCAAGTTTTGAAAATCTTGAGCAGCTGCTGGAGTCCAAGTAAAAGAGTTCTTGGGTAAAATCAATTTTCTGAGAACAATCATTTCTAATTTTGCTGAGTTGGTTAAGCACATTACAACCGTGTTTAGAAAGGGGAACGAGGTGAAATGGACTGCTGATTCTAGAGATTATTTTTACCAAATCAAAAGGGATTTGACTGAAGCACCCGTGCTCATCATCCCTGACTATTCTAAGGAATTTCTAATATTCTTTTTTGCCTCATTTGACACATTGGTTGTTGTTTTTCTACAGAATAATACAGAAAGGTTAGAGCAGCCTATTTCCTTTTTTAGCAGAGCATTGAGGGATGCATAAATGAGATATGATATCATGGAGAAGAAGGCATATGCTTTGGTCAAAGCCCTCAAGGATTTAAGAATATATGTTCTGCATTCAAAAATCATTGCATATGTCCCTTAGGCCTCAGTAAAAGAGATATTGATCCAACCTGACATAGATGGGAAGATAAGCAAATGGATTTCCAAAATTCTGGATTTTGACCTGGAAATAAAGCCCACTAAGTTGGTAATAGGTCAAGGTTTATCCAGGTTGTTGGATGAATCAAATTGTAGGGCTTTGGGGGTTAATTTCATGATCATAAACTTAACAAATCAGTAAGTTGACATTGCTAATAAAGGCTCTCATGCCAACCCAAACTTGGAAGGATGCAATTGGTATAAAGACATCATATATTTTCTGTAGAATTTGCGGCCTCCTGATGGTTTGGATAAGAACAAGGTGAGAGATTTGAAACTCAAAGCAATAAAATATTGTTTCATTGATCAGGTTTTGTATTGGAAAGATCCTCTAAGAGTTCTTTTGAGATGTATAGACCCATAGGAGTCCCAAAAGGCTATAACTGATTTTCATGACAACTTATGTGGGGGACATCATTTCTAGAGGACCACAACTTATACAATCCTCAGAGATGGGTATTTCTGGCCCAGTCTTTTTACTGATGTTTGTGCAAATATTAGAGCTTATGTCAAGTGCCCAAAGTTTTCTGGAAAGAAACGACTCAAATCCTTTCCTTTGAAACTTGTAGTGGTTTTTGGACCGTTTCAATAGTGGGGTCTTGAATTCATTGGGGAGATCCACCCATCATCAAGTGGCTAACATAGGTGGATTTTGACCACCACTGATTATTTCACCAAATGGATAGAATCCACTCAACAAGGAGTGCCTCCCACAAGGTAATCATTAGCTTCCTTGAAGATATCATGGCCATATTTGGTTGTTCGAGCAGGATTGTTATTGAAAATGATTCCTCCTTCAAATCTGAACCATTAATCAAGTTCTGTGAACAATATGGAATTAAATTAATCGATTCCACTCCTTACTACTCCCAAGGAAATGTTTTAGCATAGTCCTCTAACAAGAGCCTCATAAACATCATAAAGAAATTGTTAGAAGACAATAAGAAAGCATGGGACTCAAAGTTGAAATTTTCATTATCGGCTGACAAAGTTACAACAAAGAGGTCACTTGGAGTTTCCCCTTTTCAGCTTGTGTATGGGGTTGAGGATGTATTTCCTACTCAACTTGACTTGCATGTGGAAAAATTCCTTCAGGAATACCAAGGAGAACTCAATGATATGGTCAGGAGGATACTGCAGCTAGTAGAAGTACATCAGACCAGGGAGAAATTTCTTGATAAAGCTCAGGATCATCAGTAGAAAATAAAACGAGCCTTTGACAATAGGGAAAGCAAGGAATATTTTCAGCTGGGGGATTTGGTGATCAAGTGGGATGCCCCAAATTAATACAAAGGAAAACATGGTAAATTCGAAGCCTTATGGATTGATCCCTTCAATATTTATGAGGTATTTTCAAACAACACTTATAAGTTGCAGAACTTGGAGGATTCCGAAGTTTTTGGTGGCCCTATCAATGGAAAATTTATGAAAATTTATTTTTATTAAGCCGTGATCGGATTTCCACCATTGTAATTACCACTTCCTTTTTATTTCTATTTTGAATAACAAAATCCATGACCCAAAATCTAAGGCACTGGAACTATGCGTTCTTGGCAGCTCACAGGGACCATGCCATCCCTTATGGAGCCAATGTTATCACATGAAGTTGTCAAGGGTCATATGTGTTTTTTGCTAATACCTAAGTCTGTACCCTTGCCTCATATCTCTCTCTTTCTTCCACAGCACCAAGTCCTAGAATATTTCCCTCTGACTGATAAAGTTGTTTTCCCCCTTTGTTGACGACCTGGTTTCCCTTGGTGTCTTACCTGACCAAGTACCAACCCAAAGGTTTTCTATTTTTCTCGAAGAAGGAAAAGCCCTCATCATTGTTTTGTCTCAAATTACTGGTCATTTTGCTTCTTGAGCCCACATCAAGTCATCCAAATCCCTTATTACACAAGAAGCATCGATGAGCACAAAGCGCAACAATCAAAGTGGTTTATTGTGGGTTTGAAGCAAGAAAATATGTAGGTTTAATTTTCAATGACGAAGATCCCCTGTGCAGTTCAGATCAGAGGCCCTCAGGCATTCATAATTATAAATTTGTGTGAGGTTTAGTGCAAGACAGAAGCCCTGAAATTAAAAATCAAGTGCCGCGTGTCCTTCTCCAGCGGACGGGCACAATTTACTTCAGAGTTCAGGTTTCGGGAGTTTTGGCACTTCTCCTCTCGATTTTCTCCGAAGTGATTTTCCCGGAGTGCACAGATATCTATTACTTTTCTATGCCATCAACGACCAGGATTTCAGCGTCATATCTCTTTGGTGCTCCAGACAACTCTTGGTCAACGACTCCTTCGTCCCCTCGCTCCCAAGTATGCGGATCTCTACCGTGTATCCGTCTCCAACGAATGATCATGATTTTCTTCGCCATTTCAGGTTTCAGGAGTTTTGGATCCTCTCTTTTAGGTTTCCTTCAGAACACATTCCTATGGAGTGCATGGATCATTTCCGTGTGTCCTCCTAGATCTGGTGGCTCAGATCTGCTCCGGACTCCGGAGCTTCAACATTCTCGCTCCCTCCTTGTTTGTAAATTCTCGAAGTGTTTCTGCTATGGAGTTTCTATTCATTCACCACCTGTCCATCTGGTGCTGACATGTGGAACTCAGTCCACGCACCTTTTGGTAGATCATCCGCTTGTTTCCAAGTGACGCGTGTCACCCTCCTTTCCGCGACACATCAACACAGTGAATTCAGGTCACCATGTCAGGTTCGGGAAATTTTTCTCCAGGAAATATTCTTGTTCAACATCAAATCTCCCTAGCACCATAATTGGTGCCTCCCCCAAGCATAATTAAAGAGTTTATAAAGCTGTTGGGTAGGTAAATCTTTAGCGGTGGTGCTAAAATAGCGAGATTTCCTAGATCTTAGATCATGATCAGACCAATGACCGCACTCCATTTCAGGGCCACAACATGCTCGGACGTTAAAATCATTGAGCGAGCCAAAATATAAACCACGGTTTTTGGGGAAAGAGACGCGCCGAAAGGTGGTGCATCTGGAGAATCAAAGTGGTATGGTTCTAGACTGCCTTTGACAACTCTGAATTCATGTGCTCATTCAACGTCATACCTAATCGCAACAAGTGGCCACCCCCTAGTTATCAGGAGTTGTATCGATCCTGAGGAGATATCAGTTAATGAATGCAGGTCGGTAGTTGAAACCTGATGCAGGAGCATCGCCGACTCATCAAGCGAGCCAACGTGGAAGAAGAGGACAGTTGGACAAGCTAGCACAAATTTTGAAAACACTTTGGAATTGTTGCACGATCTTAAATGAATCATTAAGATGAGGCGCACTTGTATATTGTAATGGACCTTGAGCGGATAGCTCTCATCCTTAAGTAGATAGATGTCATTTAATATAGTTAATGTAGGTAGATATGATTTTAATTTCTAGATTTGACAGTTTAGGAGCTGGAGGGAAAACGGATATAGACACCCTCATTGTATCATTGTAACATTAGCCTGAGCATAGAAGAGAAAAAAGGAGAGCAAGAGTGTGCAGAGAGCTATGTAAGACACCCATGTACATACATTTGAATTAATAGAAGAATTCTGATTCAAATTCATGGTTTGTGTTGTTCTCTGTGTATTTGATGTTGATATGCTCATGAATGTTTGCTTCCTGTTGTACATTTGCTTGTATATGCTGTGTATGTGATTTCATGTATGAGTTGAAGTCTAAGAGGGAGATGGAATGAGTTTCAATTGTTTCTCTATTTGAGCCAGAGAATTCCTGCAAGGAGTGCAGTCGAATTGTCCGCAAGGAGTGCGTTGACAGAGGGTTCAGATAGAGATAATTTTTGTTCTCATTCATCTCACAGGTGCAGTTGGACACAGAGCCATGCAAGGAGTGCGCAGGCTAGTTAAAAGACTCAGGGATGTGAACCTGAGTGAAGTGTCAAAGGACTGCTGCTGCAAGTGTGCGCAGAGTCAAAGACTCCAACATTCATACGTGGTTGGAGGTTTTCCGCAAGGAGTGCGAGCAAGGAGTTCCTTTTGAGAACTTAAAGAAGTGGGAAAAGCTCAGGAAGGATAGGCCTTTGAGTTTGTCGAAAGACAGTGCAGTGCCATTGTGCTGTGAAGGTTGGAAAGAGGTGTCGCAGGTTTTGCGAGCAGGTGAACGGTTATTGAGGACAGGGACACTTAGCCATTCCGCGAGTTTCATTAGAAGAAATAGACGGTTGAAATTCTCCAAGGAGGTTTTGAGACACCCCGTGAACCATCAGATCTCACGGAGTGCAGGGGAAGATATCATCGGTATTCTCAGAAGATATAAAGCTCAGGAGGGGAGGAGCCGTAGATTAGGATCACGAGGGTCGTTTGATTCACATGCATATCGTGGATCAGGGTTTTGTGAGTCGAAGCTCCAAATTATTGCAATGGGAATTGCGATATCGCGATCCGTGATATCCTGACGAGCCCAGAACCGTCCATCATTTGGGACACGTGTCAGAAGATTCAAAGAAGCCGGGGTTCGGAGCATCGAAGATTTCAGAGACATGATACTCTTGTAGGTTGGAATCGCGAAACGCGATATCCCGATGGGAAGAGGACAGTGAGGGTCCACAAGAGTCAGAGTGGAAGACAGGTGGCATAAGTCATCGGGGTTTCACAGCGAAAAGTGCCGAGACATTGACATCAGGATTCGCGATCCCGCGAAGTCTGAAATCCCGATAGGAGTGACGGGAAGTGGAAAAGTCAACTTGCACGTGTGCGTCGGAGTTTCAGCGTATCAGGTATCGGGAGTTGGTAAGACGAGTTGCTTGGTATCGTGAGCACCAAAATCGCGATAGGGAAATTCCCGATAGAGGAAAGAGAAAAGCCAGCGTTGACTGGCCATCGGGTCTCGGGGATTCGAGAGCCTGTGATCGACCTTTGACATCACGAAATCACAAAGTCCGATTCCCCAATAAGTAAAGAGAGGGGAATCGCGAGGAGATTTTCTGTGGGTGAAGATTTCTCGATAGGGAAATAGAGGAACGTTTTCAGTTCTTCGGGCCAAGGGAAGAGAAGATCTTGTGAGAAGACGTGCCTGCGGGTGTGGCTGCGTCAAAACCTTGACTCACTCCATAAATAAAAAGCATGGAAATTATGGCTAAGGAGACATAAATGTCATCCCAAGGTACCACGATGGACGATTTATTCTTGTAGGCCCATACTAATTTGAGCTTGTGTCTAATAGGAGGAAACACGAACAGTCTGACAAAAGGATTCATAGACGCAAATACTTGAATGGGATGGCTAGATCACACTCCTAGAAGTTGTGGAATGATCTGATTATAAATAGATCATTTCAAGATTTTGTTAAGGTCGTCAACTGGTTGAGCATAGCTCCCTATTTTGTAATATTTTGATAACATAGTTGTTCTTTGGTTTTGTATGAGACCTGAGACTTTCGCATTAATAGAAGTCATCTTCTTTCATCATCTTGTTTAAATATTCGCCGAGACACTCGTGCATGGAGGATCCAGATGAGGGTTGTGGTTGTATTGTAATGTAGGGTTGATTATAATGCTGTTGTGACATGTTTTATTAATTTCCTTGTTTCCTTTTTCCCTCTTATGCTGAAATGCTCATGCATGGAGGATCCATATGAGTCGTCGCAGTTGCATGGTAATGCAGGTTTGATTATTATGCTGCTATGATATATTTCAGTGTCTGAAAATTGAGTTCAAGAGTGCTCTTGTTTCTGAGTTTTTCTTCACCAAGCTACTTTAAATCTGGATTCCCACGACAAATGTGTCCACCTTTCTTACTAAGTCTTCCCTCTGCTCGCCTTTAACCTTAAAATACCGATCGAAGTTAATGAGGACCTCATTTCCTTATGCATTTCTAGTCCAGTTCCTGTGTTAAAACGTTCTTGTATTGAGCTATGTCCATTTGACCTCCACTCATAAAACCTACCTCCACCAAACATTTCTGATGGGTACTGGGCTTATCCTCTCGCAATTTGAGGGTGACTCTGAGTTCTAACACCTATAACTACCTATTTTAAACTCAACTTTACACTATTGACTTACCATGACTTGTTGTCCTTTATACAACCACTACACCCTGTATGAATTCAGATGTGTTGTCGTCTCCAAATTTATCTTTTGCAACATCTCCGTGGATACCAAGTTGTCAAAGCTTCCACTGTCTATGATCACCTTGCATACTCTGTCTTTAGTCTTGCAAGTAGTTATGAACAATTTGTTTCTATGAACTGGTTCCCTTACCTCTTTCTGTGGATTTAGAAGATATTTCCTCATCATGATGGATGCTCCTTCTTCAATTGCCTTTGCTTTCATTTCTGTCTCCACATTCCTCTGTTGTGCCTAAAAAATGTGAGCTTCCTTAACTCTGGTATTTTTCCTTTCAGGACATTCCCAAGACATGTTCCCTATTTTTCCATAAGCATAACACTTCACTTCTCCTCCTCTGCCTCTTCCTCTACCTATGGTAAAATGATTTATTCCTCTTGAGTGTCCTCCTATACAGAACTTCCTCCTCTTTCTGTCTGATTTTTATATCCTCCAACTTCTCCTCTGAATTTCTGGAACTTTACTTTGATGATTCCTCTTCCTCTTTTTGGACTTTGTCTGCTGCCTCTCTGACTCTGCTTTCTTGTCATTTTTTCTTCTACCTTTAGGGATACCTGATAATCATCTTCCAAATTCCTCATTTCCATCATACTAATATAATATTGGATTTCATACCTCAATCCATTAATATACCTAGCAAATTTCTCTTCATCATTCACCCTCTGTCCTGCTCTTATATTCATCTTATAAAATTCTTCAGTATACTCCTTCCCAGAAAAACCTTTTTGTCTCATATTTTGCAACCTTCTAAAAATATTCAACTGATAATCCTTGGGTATGAATTTATCCTTGAACTTAGCTACCATTCTATCCCAACTCTTAATATTGGACTTACCTTTTCTCCTTCTGTCGGCTTGCAACTCGTCCCACCATAAAGCTGCATGTCCCTTCAATCTGGTCACTGCATGATTTACCTTATTCTCATCATCAATCTCCTCATAGTCAAATTACTTTTCTAAATAACTTATTCAATCAATTAGTTCTTCTACATTCAATTTACCTTCATACATCGAGACTTCCATCTTTTCTCTGGTTCCCAACTTGACAACAACTCTCAACAATCACTCTTCTATTGCTTGTTCTCCTACAACTTCTTCTTCTGCTTCTATATCTTCAATTTCATATTCAAAGACATCACCATCCTTTGGTGCTCTCCTTTGTGATTTTTCCATGGTGTCCAACCTTGCACAAAGTTGTATCATTTCTTCTTCCATGGCTGCGTTGACCACAAGTCTCTCCCTGCGTCTCCTTAGTGACATTATTTAAAATTTTCCCTTTTCACAAAGATTATTCCAATGATCTGATACCACTTGATGCAAACCACCTCACCTCCTATGGGGGCTTGCATGACCTACCGATATAGGATCGATTTACCTAGGAGCCGAAGTGGCTCTCAGGTTCCCACTGAACCCTTAGAATTCTTTACCACATGCCTTTTCTCCTTTAACTACGTGTAAATTCATATTCGCGAGGGTATTTTTACTCTAATGGAGTTTTCACATGACCTTGGGCCTAAAAACCAAGGCTTAAAATCTTGAAAGCGACAATTTTGGCACTCTGGAGCTTCGGGCTTCAGGAGTTCTGCCAACACAATGCTTCAAATCCTTTGAACGCCGAATTGTCGAATTCCCATAGGGCTCATAAATCAACGGTCCACACTTCCCCAACAACCATTGACTATGATCCACTCCGGAACACTGGGATTTGGGAGTTTTAAGACTTCAACACACACTATTTCCCGAATCTCCGAATGCCAAAGTGGTAAAGGGCAGGGATCCCACGGTCCATGTGTCCCTGATAATAAACATCCTGGATTGAATTTGGGATTCAGGACTTTGGGCCTTTTCATGCCTGAACACTTTTCACCCATGATCGTCCAAATAGCCAAACTCCTGAATATGCGATAATCTATGGAAACGTGTCCCTGAAAGCCGACGGTCTAGATTTACTCCAGGCTCTGGAACTTCGGGGATTTTTCCTCCTACATAAAACACACCTAAAAACTGTCGGAGCAATGAAGTTCGAAGGACTTAAGGGTTATCGTCCACACTTATTACCTGGATCCAATGGTTGTGCGAGGTTCTACCTTCCCCCGAATAGATTTCATCTGTCCACCTTGGAACAAAGAGATTTATCTCCCTTAAGCTTCTTTCGCTTGAAGGACTTAGATTCTTGCGCACACCTTGCGCTTCCCTCCTAATATTTTCTCTTGAAAAGACTCAAACCTTTGCGCACACTTTGTGATTCTCTTACAGTCTATAACTTAGAATGTTCTTGCCTTCTACACTCCTTGCATAGGCTATGCACACTCTTGCACTATCTCTCCTATGAGCTTCTTCAACACTTAACAAAGTGTTGTCTTTGTGCACACTTTGCACCAATATCCTCTCTAATATTTTATACTCCTATAAGTATGGGAACACTCCTTGCGCTCGCTTTGTGTAAACTTACACAATCTCTCCTAAGATTTTGAACCTATAACAGTTCGGCCTCCATGCTCCTTGCATGGGAACTGTGCACTCCTTGCACCAAGTTTTCTGTAGAGAAACAATTGAAACTTAAACAAACGTCAAGGATTCATTCAACAAGCCATTAATATGCATGAAAACACATAAAACACAAAGACACATAACAAAACATTTACGCAGTTACTAAATCACAAGCATGCTAAAAAATCTGAAGGAAATTCTCTTCTTCTATATTCCCTCAACAAATATTTACAAGGAGTTCAACAACTCTCAAAAACTTTCAGCTTCTTCTTTCAACAATTTCCAACAACCTCTTTTGGGCATAGATTACATTGATTTATACATGAGGGGGATTCAAGAGCCTTCCCTCCAAACTATCCTAGTGCTTTCATATCATAATTAAAGCATCCTACCACTAATATTATTACAATAAATATGCATTTACAATCTTCATATCTGAGGCGATGCTCAGGATCTGTACAAACTACGACCCATTAAAGAAATTTTAAACTTATCCTCTCACAATACAATGGATCTCTCTTCCTCGAGGCTTACAAAATTTATTACATTAAATGATAAATTTAAAACAAAATGAGATGGTTGGTGCTTCTCTCTCCTTGGGATCTGCTCCCTCCGTTTGTTGTTGTGCTTGCTGCTGAGTAGGAGTGATGCTCCTGCATCACAATGAGTGTCGTGACCAACGAAAAATGGGTCTATTCAATACATGTGGAATCAACTATGATATAAATATTGTAGTTCCATTGACAAAAGTATGGGTAATAATGTATTGGTTCTTGAAAATGTACTGGAAAAGGCCAACATATACGTTGTGTACATGGTAGGGATAACATTATGTTAGAAAATATTAGTGCAATCTTTGAGATGGATTGTCATCAAGAAAAAACAAGTACAACTGAGAATAATAGACTTAGTTATCACAAAATAAAAAAGATGATACATGAAACAACAAATGCAATTACACATTCTCCACTGAACATGGAATGAAAAGGCATGCACATGAACATGATGCATATTCTATCAGTGCGACAACGTGTCATAGTAAAAGAACAACAATGACATACACTAAATTGAAACAAACACACTGTAGTGCCAAAACTAGATAGAAATGAAAAAGTAGATGTTAATCTACTGATCATGTCGATGTAGAAAAGAAACAATCATGACAAGTCTATGTGAAACAGATCCAAGACATGCATAGGAACAAATGTGCAATGTTTGAAGAATTTCATTTTTCAAAGAGCATTAGATGCTTCAACGGGGAATTAAATAAATAACATTTGAGCTTGACAACAAATGACAAAACATTGTCTTGTAACAATATATCTATTAGTTGCAAAAAAACACTTGAAAATGAGAAACTACCACAATTTGCAACACCTAACCAGATGAGACATAACATGCCATTACCAATTGCAAGTACATTCTTATAACTTGAATAGAGACTTGTATCACTCAGAATTGCATTTGCACAAATTAGACAATGAGGTTACAAAAAATCTCATATGGTATTAACAAGATTGATTATCAACGTGCCTGTTCATATGGATATTGTCCAAAAATCATTGCCACAATTCATCGATGAAACAATGAAAATTGTAGTTGCATTGAAAAGACAATTGCAATACAAAAATCCATATAAGATAGGAAGAATACGTGTAAATATTGTCATGGAAGCATTAAAATATTTATGTTCGAGAATTCTATATAAGATTGAAAATATATCTATAAACAAAGAATGGGTTGATGTTCTTGAACAAGATAATAAAAAATGCATGGAAGATAAAAATTTTGATTGTGAAAGTGATATGGAAACAAAATTGGATAGTGAGAGACCTAGTGAAACGTTGGTACATGGAATCATAGAGTCACAATACATACATGATTTGCAGGACAAGACCATTGAAGTCGCACCTACTTAAGGGAAGCATCCACTTGGGATTTTCATGGACAAGTACAAAAAAAAAATGAACTTTCCAACCCTATTATATGGAAATCTGCATGATAAAGACATTGTAAAGAGATTTAGTTACCAAAAAATAGTGAAATGGGAATTGCTACATGCTAGCGGTGATTTCTCATATCACACAACAAATTTGTTTTTCAAAAATTTTTGAAAAATAATTGACAAAGTACATTCTTGCATGTGGATATGGATAATAAAGGGACAACTACGAGGAAGAAAGCTATTGGAAAGAGATGTGAAGTACAAACCAAATTTAGAGAAGATACTTAAATATGATATTGGATACATAGATTTAAAAAATATTTGCATTTCTCCTGATTACTTGCAACATATTGAGAAAAATATATTTTCAATGATATGACAGTTGGGGCCTCCAACCTTTTTCATCACATTCACAAGTGCAGAGCATCATTGGCACAGATTGGTCTCTTCACTGATTGACTTGTATAAGAACAAAGGAAATTGAAAGCGCTCTAAAATATTGGAAGACAAGGACATTTATTATATCATAATAAAGGACCCAATCACATGTAGTCGTTACTATAGACATAGAATCAATGCTTTAAAGAAATTGATATGTCACGACGATTTTTTTTTCAAAAAAGTATCAAACTACTACTTTGGGACAAATTTCCAAACTAGAGGAAGTGAGCATGAATATGTGTTGTTGTGAGTAGAATATGCACTGATATATGGAAGGGATAGTGATTCAAAAATTGTGAAGTTTTTGGACAAGTACATAACCTATAACATAGATCATTTGCATCGAGATATTTCCAAATTGCATAGGCATTTCCATACAAGAAGTTGTAAGAAATAAAATAATTCACATTGTAGATACAAATTTCCTATGTCGCCAATGAGAATGACAATGATAGTTGAACCAATTAATTTACTAGACATGGCTCTTGACGAGAAGTCAAAGTTATTTTTTACATCACTAGAGAAAACAAAATACGACATTTTAATGAGCTTCAAATACTTCTTGATGCAAATGGAACTAGTAGAGGATGAGTACCTCTGGCTAATACAATGTACACTAAAACAATTGACAATCTTCCTAAAATGAAAACCTTCACATATTTGGAACAACCATTTTGCAAAGGACATGCCAAATTTATGGAATACAAATACAAATGTGTAGTTCATACTTAACACATATGGTCCAACATCATATTGCTGTTCATACATGACTAAAGTTGACAAATCTATGAAAAACAAATTTAGGATCATACAAAAAGAGCATGAAAAAAACAAAATTGATGCTATGAAAATCATACACACACTTGGAAATACATTTCTTAATATTCAAAAAATGTATGTTCAACAAGAAATTCATATACTACTTTCTCTGCAACTGAATTGTAGTTCAAGAGAGTGTATCTTTATAAACACATCTCCAATATATCAATGTACATTTGTCCTTAAACCAACCTTTTTATTAAAAAAAGACCCTGACAATTTACAAGATATCATGTGCTGGTCTATTATTGATTACTACATTGGATGTCCACATGTTATTAAGAATATATGTCTTGCTGAGTTTATCTCCAAGTACAAAAAATGGTACACACATATCGACAAGGAAAAACCGAATGTAATATGATTCATCAAATACAACAAATACATTGAATATGAAAATTTCTATAGAGAGAAACTATTGCTATATGTCCCATTCAAAAAAAGTGAACATACATTAAAACAAAATCTTCTTACATGGAAAACTACTTATAGTTTTTATGAAAGTACAATACAAGCAAACAAAGATAACTTTACATACAATATCAATCCAATGGGGGGTGATATGGAAAGTGCGACTCAAGAACTAGATAATGGTCTCGTTGATATTGATGGTACATTGACAGAACAAGGAACAAGTACAACCTACTGTGAAAATTATGATTTACAAGCAAACCTACAATATGCTTGAGGACCAAATATGAAAAGATCAATTAATTTAGGCTTCCAAGTCACATGCCATCCATTTCTTCTTGAAAATAGAAAATATTACAGATTTACAAGAATGCTAAATAGATAACAACAACCAATTTTCAAAGACATTTCCCTAAAGAAATTAAAGGACATGTACACATCATTATACTTGTTTCTTATAGGTGGAGAAGGAATAGGAAAAGCATTTAAAACACAAACGATATTGAAAATTCTTATACAAATATATGATGAAGACAATACAACAATACTTTGAAACCAAATGGATTGATATTGGTCTACACATGTAAATCTGTGTATAATGTAGGTGGAACAATAATCCATTTTTCATTTCTATTTCCTTTCAACAAGTCTTAGTTCCTTCCATTATAAAAGAAATGTTAGACACCTTATAAAATCTTTATCGAGAACTACAAATTGTGTTCATTCACAAAACCTCTCTGGTCGAAAGATGATTCTTATTCTCCATTGATAATTGATTAAGAAGCATAAAACATGTACAAACACAGTACTTTGGAAACATAGATATGGAATTTTTTGGTGATATTTATGAAGCATATCCCATACATGATTCCATGATATTTGAAAACCCTACCATGAACATGCAAAGAATAATATATGACTTTTGGAGAGATAATGTAAAGTGTTATGAATTGCATATTACAATGCAGAAAATGAATGAAAATTTTGTTGCGATTCTAAATAGGATGCGGAAAAATAGCCAAACAAGAAATGATTTAGAATATATTAATACAAATTGCATGCAACCTGCTCCAAATGACCCAACATTACCTTACCTTATTTACAAAACCAAATATGTTGCAATGCATAACAAGTATATGCCATCACTTATGCCTGGAAACACACTTTTAATCAATGCAATTAATGAAGAGAAATACTACCATGGTAATGTTCCATACCATGAACATACAACAAGTTTTCCTTTGCATCTTGTACTAAAATTAAATATGCTTATTTAAATATATGCATGCAACTATAATTCACAAGATGGTTTAATAAATGGTGCAGATGGAATAATCAAAGCATACACCAAAATATATAAGGGCGATGTTTTGTGGATTAAGTTCTATGATACAAATATTTGACATCACCAAGCTAGTAGGTTAGATTATTTATATAACATAGACATTTCACGTGAGTGGATACCCATATTAAGCATAGAGAAACCAATATCAACAACAACAAACATAGGTCATTTGAAAATCCGTAAACAATTCCCAATTCAATTTGCATGTGCTTGTACAATACACAAATCATAGGGTCTAACACTAGATAGTGTTGCATTTGATCCTCTTGGGATACAAACAGATGGATTAGTGTATAAAACATTGTCTTGTGTAAGAAACATATAGCCTTTGTTTCTTCTAAATGCTTTGAAAATTGATAACTTCAAGGTTAAACAAAATATTGTTACCGAGATGCAACGTATGTGGAGTAGTGCAAATTGGAATCTAGAATATGATTGCCAGTCCATGTATATTTTAAACTTGTACAATTAATTACTACAAATGGATTCTTAATAAAAACATAAATATACAATGTCACAAACACAAAACATTTTACCCTGGAAACCCAAACCGGGAAAACCAACAATTTGTTTAGAGACACAACTCTAATTCTTATATTCATCATTAATATTCATTGTTTATAATACAATATATATAGGATCATGCGACATCCAAAAAACCCCTAATACATTGACCCAGATTGGTCCTACAACCTTAATTTCTTAACCAAAATTAGAAAACCATAAGAGAAAATTGTGTGTTGAAAAACTACTAAAAATGGATGCAAAAAATCACCATTTTTTTTTTTTCTGGGGTATCTACTCCCCTGCAACCCTCCTGGGTAGGGGGTGATCCTCCCCCCTACAACCCTACCCGTGACCCCCCTTGTGTTCCCAGTGCAATACAAATACTAGGTTTGGTTGTGCAAATAATATAACACATACCCAACAATCTCCCACTTGTTGTTTTCTTTGCATACATGGGGTCACAAGATTACATATTCAACAATCCAGGGCATCAATACCCATTGTTTCTCTACACTGGGAGAACTTCTCGATGATCATAGACTTTGTCAATGAATCTACAACATTTTTCAAAGTGTCCATCTTCATCAATAACATCTTATTGTCTTCAACCATGTCTCTCATGAAGTGATATTGAACATCAATATGCTTTGTCTTTGAATGATAATCTAGGTTCTTCATAATGAAGATTTCACTCTCACTATAAAAATATATCTTACAACTTGCTATACCAACCCAATACCTAAACAAAATATCAGTAACCAGACTTATTCCTTCCTTGCATGAATGGCTTCCATGTATTCAACTTCTATAGTTGAGAGTGCAACTGCAACCTGTCTTTTTCTCATCCAATTGATTGCTCCTCCAAAGAGGTTAAGCACATACCCACTTGTATATCTTATGCGATATATATCTCTAGCCCAATTTGGATTAACAAAACCATGTATTTCCAACACTTTTTCCAATCCTAGTCTTCCTTGGTAGCATAATCCATAAGTAGTAGTGCCACACAAATACCTAAGAACCCTCTTTACTGTTGTCCAATGCTCCTTCCATGGTTTGAAAAATACCTTCTCAAAACTCCCACTGCATGTTCAATGTCCCATCTATTACATACCATTGCATACATCAAAGTTCCAACTGCACTAGCATACAGAACACGTGACATGTCCTCTTGCACTTCCTGTGTCTCAGGACATTAATATACATATAACTTTACACATACAAGAGTAGGAACCCTGACTCGTTTACATTCTTGCATATTAAACCTTTGCAATATTGTCTTGACATATTTAATTTAATTTAACTAGATTTTCTTGTTTTCCCAATCTCTTTTAATTTCCATGCCCAAAATGAAAATTGCAGCACCAAGATCCTTCATATCAAATTTTGAGGACAACCGAGTTTCAAATCCAGGATAATGTCTTTGTTGTTTCCTATCAACAACATATCATCCACATACAAGACCGGATAAATAAGATGATCATCGATTAATTTGAAAAACACACATTGATCAACTTTGCTTCTTGTGAAGCCAAGTCCCAACATACAAGTATCAAATTTTTGATACCACATCCTTGGTGATTGTTTTAAACCATACATGGACTTTTTCATCTTGCATTCTAGATCTTTCTTTCCCTTCACCGAAAATCCTTTTGGATGCTTCATGTATATTTATTCTTCCATATCCCCATGTAAGAATGTTGTCTTCACATCCACCCATTCTACTTGAAAATCAAAAGTAGTAGCAACAGGTAAAATAAATCTTATAGAAGTTAACTTGGAAATAGAGGAAAAAATTTCACCAAAGTCAATTCCCTCTATCCGGGAATACATTTTTTCTACTAACTAAGCTTTGTATTTCTCCCTTTTTCCTTCTGCATTCGAATTCTTCTTAAAGACCCATTTGCTTCCAATGTGATTTATTCTAGTAAAAAAATCCACTAGATCCCAAGCATCATTCTTTTCCAAGACTTCCATTTCTTACACCATGGCCTTTTTCTAGAGATTTCCATCCTTTGAATCCACTGCCTGCCTAATGGTTCTAGGATCATCATTAGTAATAAACAAAGAAAAATTTGAAAGGAAATTAGGTGGAGTATACCTTTCCAGTTTCCTTCTTTTTTGAACTGATCTCCTCAATACTAGAGTATGAAGCTCTTCTTCTTCTTCTTATTCATGTTCTTCTGTAGAGTCTAATTCATTATCCTTCAATTCAAACTCTATTTTATTTGGTTCTTCTTCCCTTGGTAGGAATTCCTGTTTGACAACATCTTTGATCTCTCTAAATACCACATCTCGACTATACGCTACCTTCTTAGCTTATGGTTTCAAAATATTATATCCTTTCAGGACATATTTATACCCAATAAAGATACACTTTTCAGCCTTTTTATCCATTTTACTCATGTTTTTCTTTAGAACATCAACATAGGCATCACAACCAAATACCCTGATATGTGTAAGAGAGGGTTTCTTACTAGTCCATACCTCGTGTGGAGTCTTGTCATCTAATGCTGATGAAGGTTATAAATTGATGAGGTAACATGCAATACCCACTTCCGCAGCCCATAATTCCTGTCCCTAACCCAGACACCACTGGGCATCCTCCTTTATTTTTCGATCGACATGTTGTTCATTCCTTCTGAAACTCCATTCTACTGAGGTGTGTATGGATTATTATTCTACATTTATATACCACAATTCATACTGAATTATTCGAATTCATTTCCTTAGAATTCTCCACCATTATCCATCCTCAACACCTTAATTCTCTTCTCTGTCTCATTCTCCACAAGAGCCTTAAACTCTTTAAATTTGTCAAAGACTTCAGATTTATTCTCGAGGAAATAAATCCATGTATTCCTCAAGAAGTCATATATAAATGAGACATAGTACATATATTTTCTTAGTGATGGAATTGACACAGGTCCAAACACATCATTATGCACCATATGTAAAACCCCCTTTGTTCTCATAGCTCCATAGGAGAATCTTACACGGTTCTTCTTCCCATATAAACAATGTTCATAGAAATCAAAATCCAGAGAGAAATTGGCCATACCTTCAACCATACCTTTACCATGTAGTACTCGAAGGCCCTTCTCTCGGATATTCCTTGACTTTTGAAGCACAAGATAGTCTTTTCTTCAAAGACCGTAATATTTTGTTTTCTTCATCTCCAATCTAAGGAAAATGGAATTGTTGCACCCATCATTAATAGTGCTTCCCAACAAATTATATAGAGTTCAAATACAAACTCCCTTCAACAACACCATTTCCCCTCGAACCATCCTCTAGGTTTCTTTTTCAAACACTATTTTTACACCTACATTGTAACACCCCAGTTTTAATGCTTATGAACTATACTGTATTATGTAATTGTGAGTTAGGCTGGTGAGATGGTAAAGTTGAAAAGGGTCCAAAGTGCCTAGGAAATTTAATACATCTATAGACATTAATAAAAGAATACATCGCTAGCTGAAAGACGAACAATGAAAAAAGAGATAGGGGGATTAAGGGGCTATGTATTTTTATTATATTTTATTTACCCATAATTGATTTTATGGAGAAAAGGGGTTACATGAGCTTCTTGGGAGGAAGCCAATGTGGTTCTTGCTTTCATGTAATTATATAAACATCCCTTATGGGTTGTTTTGTGGGTTGTTGTTGTTGTTGTTATTGTTCTTCTTCTTCACTCATGCACTCGTTTTTATGGGTTCACTTGTTCTTATTAATTCACTGTTACACACTCCTCACTCTTGTTGAATTCATGTGCTCTTGGGGGGAGCATGGAAATGAATGGTTGGAGGAGGAGAGCCATTTCTAGATGGATGTAAGAAATTATTGATCATTCTAGGAGGGAATGGATGCCTGTGTGCATGGGATTGATGGAAGTTCATAAAGAATTGTCCATAGCTGATAATCCTTGGAGTTTCCAGTACTTATATTTCCTGACCAGTAGCACTGGAGCCCTGGAGAGAAATGGAACAACTTGAGGGACTATATGGCAGAGAAAGGTGTTCATTTCTTTGGGTTGTGTAGGTCGAGGGGGAAATAGAGCTGGAAATTCAGATTTGTTATGTGGTTGGGAAACCTGAGAGATAGTTAGCCAACTCTTATGTGTTTATATTTATCATAGGGCACATCCTTGTGGATTCATTTCCCTGGATCGACGGTGACATGATGTTGAGAGTAAAAGAATAATGGTGCATACCCCCTTCCCTCCAAAGGGATACTTGACCTCCTAGTCTAGGATCATTCAAGTCACCAAACCGAATAGTTCATCGGGCTCCTCATGGGAACTGATTTAACTTGACACAGGCCCTTTACCTTCTTGGTGGAGGTTATGTGGCACCTGCAGACCCTCTCCTTAGTGATTTTCAAATATTAACGTCAACATATGCTATCTCTCTATGCTAGGCTTCCCTCCTTTATGTGACCATGGACTATGACTGTGGGCCATCTTCCTTCATGATTCCGTACTTCAGAATTTTTGTGAGCTACTTACTCCCCTTTTTCCCTATTCCCGAATCAACAAATTATTCGGGACCATATCTATGGTCCACGTTCCTCTCACGATCAACGACTATGATCAATTCGTGAGTTCGGACTTTGTGAGTCCTCTCTTCTCCCGACTTTTTTCTTCCTGACTTGCAAATCAACAAAGTGCCAGTCCCTAATCCACGTGTCCTATCTCAATTGACGACTAGGATTGCTTCGGCTCCTAGCTCTTCGAGTATTATCTCCTTGACTTTTCATGAAGGGTTCTTCCTACGAACTGCGTGGATATCTGCCACGTGCCTTTTGGATCCAATGGTACATAATCACTTCATGCCTTGTGACCTTGCAAAGATCTCTGTTTACCCCTAATAAACCTCCCGAAGTTCCTGCTCCTGAACCTATCGATCTTCTGCCACCTATCTCCTTTGACGACGGACTATTTTCTATCCTTCGTAAATTCGGCAAGTCATTGACGCCCTTTTGCACACTTAGATCAAATTATTTCTTTCAATACTTAGGCTATTCTCGAAACTCCTTTTGCACTCATTGCAAAGTTCTGTGCAGGCTCTTCTGCGATTTTTCTCGGCTTGAAAACTTTCAAAGTTCACTGTTCCTCTGTGAACTTCCTCGTGCCCTCCTGGAAACTTCTTGCTCTTCCTCATGATATTGTAAGATGGACTTATAGTATATTTGGTGCACTCCTAACGCTCAACTCCATTCTTCGACGACTTCTCCCTTAGCTTTACTAAAGGGTTTAAGGCATCTCCTTTCCTTTGTCGATGCACTCTTGCAAAGCCTTCCTTCCTCAGAATGTTCAATAATTATGGGATTCTCTTAAGGATTCAAACACTTCCAATTGTGTTGTCCTTGTGCATTCTCACACTATCTCGATGCCCTCCTGGCAGAGTCTTACAAAGTATTCAATAACTCTGCGTTGTGTTCCCTCCTACATAGTCTTTCTTTCCAAGGTACTTAACCACCTTGAAATTTCCTCCCGAGTCTGTGAATTAGCCTGGTATGCCATCCCGTTTATCTTCTGACTGCACTGAGTTCATACACGCACTCCTTGCACCGGCTCACAAAGTTTTCTCTCTCTGTCGCACAGTCCTTGCACTTATCCTAGAGAACCAAACTTAATTCAACATACTCACAGATAGAAAATTGTATCTCTATCCCTACAGACGATTTATAACATCCATCTACCAATCAAATTCATGTAAATGACATTCATAACACAACATCCATTACAAAAAAAATGATAACAGGAAAAACTGTCATTTTCTATTAATGGTAGAACATCAAATTACAAATGTTCGAGTCTGGAATGCGACTGAGTCTCGGCTCTCATCAATCTCCCTAAATTGGCTTACAATGATTTTTCATCGAATTCCAACTACCTACCACAACAACCACTACTTGGAAACAATACAAAGATTTATACAAGAGAGGCTCAACGAGCTTCCCTCGCAAGCTAAACTAGTGGTGTCAAATCACCATTGAAAATGCCTATCTAATGGGAAAATTACAATGATGGAAATATGCTCCAAGTCAAATGCAGATCCCTCCTATCGTTAACCACTTAATGGCAAACTTATCTCTAGCTTGTGTGAATGCACAACTTGGCTCTTCCATCTTGTCATCATTAAATGCATGGATCACACTTTCAATTCTCAAGGAAAAACAAGAGCGCAACTCCTTTCCCTTTCTTGAATGCGCACCATACGAGTTAATTGAATAGTGCGTGCTGAGGTGGAGCGATGCTTCTACATCAAATAACAATGTCTATGGTTGGGAGGAACGTCCTTGGTCTGCATCCAGGTGGTGAATGTTTTCTTGAAAACACAATTGCTCTCTATGTTCTCTGTATAATGTATATTCCACTATGTATTTAATTATCTTTCAGATATGTATTTATAATGTGCATGCTTGCTGGTTATTTGTTGTGCATGACATGTTGTTTATTTATTTTATGCTATAACATGGATCTTGATTAATGCATGTGAATATTTCATGCTTGATTTCCAGATTAAATGTTGTTAGAATTCAAAATCAGTTCAGAAGCAGGTTTTTGGAGTAGCGTGGCCAACCTGTAGGTGGCTGGGTACATTATAGATTTGGGTACCTTGCTAGCCTGTGGGTGGCTAGGTATGTTATAGAATGGTATCAGAGCTTCTGGTTGAAACACCAAACTAGTATTGGCCGGAACAAGTTCGAATTTGAGAAATTCGACGTCACAGATTTCAAACTGTGTGAATTTGGGGAAAAAACAGAAATATTAGAGAGAAATATCCCCAAATTCATGGGAAAATTTGATTTGAAATAATTCAGGATTGTTTGGAAAGTTTAATGGGTTTGATCTGTAGAGTTGCAAAGCCGAGTTCGACTTGGAAGGTTGAAGGTTCCTTTTTTCTTAATGGTCGCTATAGCGTGAGGTGCAAAGGAATCCAATATAAACCTAAATCTCATGAGAGGTAACGTATTGGGTTTCATGGGTTTAGATCATGACACATTAATACATTTGCAAAGGTCAAAGGAGAGATCATGAGAGATAAAGTTGCATGAGTCGTGCAGACAAAGATCCTTGCAAAGGATCATGGAATTGTGACCGTTCCCCTTTAAATTTGGGAGTGATCACAACCATTGAATCAAGGAGTTCTGGATCATTAGATCGAAAGTCGGGTGGACGAGGACCGTTGGATAGAGGTGAAACTAGGGGCTGGGTGGGATTAAGTCCCAATTGTTAGATCAAGCTTGTCAATCGTCAACCATCAATCGAAACCAAGCATGAGAAGGAAACTCTGGAACTTCACCACTCCAGTGATTATGGGAGGTAGGAAGAAGCATGATATGAAAAAGGCCAATGTCGCAAAGTCCCATCGGTCATCCGATATGATAGGAATTTTGGGTGAAATCTCAGTCATTGGTCAGGGTCATCCAACGTTGACCACTTAAGGAAATTTGACTCTGGGAGAATCAAACCATTTCATAACTATTATAACCCGAAGTCCTGGAGTGCCAAATTCTCGAATTCCCATCGACCGTTAGATTGAGAGAAGGACTTCAGGAGAAATTTCAACCATTGTATAAGAAGTACAAGGATAGAGAAGTTTCAGGACTCTGGAACTCTGCCACTTCAACGATTACTGGAGACTAGGAAAATCCCTGAAGTGTCGAAGCCACAAAGTTCTGAAGCTGCGAAGTGTCGAAGCTGTGAAGTGCCAAAGCTATGAAGTGTTGAAGCCACATAGTGTAAAGCCGTGATTGCGAAATCATGCAAGCCATCAGATCTAGAGTGGATGAATGTGGACTATCTATTTAGTGGATGACGTGTCTTATGCCATGTGGCAGGGGTGCTGTATGGGGAAATTTGTCACATGAATTTAGTGCCTTTTGGACCCAAAAATATTCCATTTTGAGTGACACATGGCACACATGCCATGGGTCCATGTCACCATAAGTGACATCAAAATTCCATGTCATCTTCGGGAGTATGGTCTCCAGGGGTGTCCAACGTCTCTACTAGAAAAATTGTCGAAGAACAAAGTCGTGAATTCACACAAACTATCGATCTAATATCCCTTCGAGACCTTTTTGAGTCATAGATCAAGCAGTGGAAGGATGGCGTAATCACTTTAATAGATATCACTTCAGGGAAGTGGAACGACTCAAGAGTTGAAATGTACCGGAGTCACGGAGTGTCGAAGTCCCGAACTGATTAAGGACCATCCATCCCAATGCTTGTTTAAGTCCTAGCAATCATATTAAGCTAGTTGAAGGATAACGTAAGTGGAGGGGTTAACCGAAGTAAGCGGTCATCATCACTTTGTAACTACTTCAACATGTATAACTCTGAAGGAGTTGAGAAACTCATGAGTGACAATGTCCCAGAGTCCTGGAGTAACAAATTCACGTGGGCCATTAATATTGTTAGGACCACACTATGCACCTTTTTGCCTATACTTTTTGCCATTATTATACCCTTAATCACCTACATTTGAACCTATACTATCACTTTGTCTGATCATCTCAAAGGTATACAACGTCCTTTCTCATTACTATATGCTTAATCTGTTTTGCATGATATTTTACATCACTCTCGTACTTAACTATTGATTAGAAATGCATAAGTGTCCTTAACTGCAGATTAGCATTCAAGGCCTATTGCTGAAACACAGAACAGATGCTGAAACACGGAGCTGCTACACAGTCCGAGGTCGCAGATGCTGAGACACGGAGCTGCTACACAGTCCGAGGTCGCAAGATGCTGAAACACGAGCTATCACGCAGTCCAGAGTTGCAGATGCTGAAACACAGAAGAAACTGACAGAACCGACGATGCTGAAACACAAGGAAGCCGCCACAGTCAGCAGTCAACAGTCAGAGCGCAATTCACGAGGCTGAAACAACATCAGCAACGATGAAAGGAAGCTGTTACACCAGCCGTAACAGCAATACCTCGTTCAACATTCGGTTGCGTGAAATCAGGACATCCTATGCTGATTTAGAAAGAAGATCCGATTTAGTGTAAGATTCAGATATGCTTTGTAATGATTGTATCGAAGGGATTTCCTCTTTAAATTAAGGGGAAATCACCATTCGGGATATCCAAGTTTTGATGTATTGAAGCAACTCCAGAGAAGCGGGACGTATTCTATTCTTTCAATTTGTAATGTGATATTTCGACAGATGAATATAAGACTGCTTTGATTATTCGTCTCTAAGCTTTCCAGTTCCAGGGGAATC